>QXVZ01007714.1:0-19745 GCA_008931825.1 Phallusia fumigata
ACTCTCCAACCTGCTGACAGAATTCGCAGTCAAACCTTGGATACTCGATAGCCGGAAATCTGTGCAAACATTGACACTGATCTGCAGAAACGTGATTCGAAAATTCTCCCCATTACAGTATTACGGGCATTTTAACGACTCAACGTCAATGGTCGTAAGGTGCCCAGGCGACCGGGAAATCAAAATGGGTTTCGCGAATATAACTGGTTTCATTTTGTTTATTTTTACCGCTTTGTGGTAAAGGGCACTAAAATTGTTTGTACAAAAACTAACAGGTAGATTATGCAGCCGTTTTACGTGTTAAAAACCCTTCTTTGTATGGATTGTTAGAACAGGCCTATTTTCCTATGGTGTACTCCACAAAACCGCACCTAAATCTGAGGTTGGGTAAAGGGTAAATGACGAAAGAAGTTTCTTTCCTCATTTGTTTGGTGTCGATGCTTGTATATATTTCGGCTGATATTGAAACGAATACACATTATTGCGTTCTTCCTCAAACTTTAAATAGTTATTTGCTCAGTAAGCACTACGCACCTTCACGTGGTAAACAGAGGGAAAGGCTGGAAAGTTTTGGCCCAGTGCAATATTTGAACCGGCGATCGAAGTCCTGCCGACTGACATGGAGTTTACGTTTCCGAAAATAATTTTAGTCCAGCTTCCTTCAAAGAAACGCGTTTATGATAGTTTAAGGCTGTTATCCTTAACCGCGGAAGTTCTTTGTGCGGCTTTTATTAAACTGCTGAAAAAAATCAACGCTTTTAATGATAGAACATCCGAAAGTGAGTGGAAATCTTTAATGTTACGCAATCCTCGCTAAAAATGTGCGGTTTAGTGTTTCTAAACTATTTCAGCCTCAATTTAGCACTAATACGCAACAATAGTTAGTTCGTTTCAATGTTTAAATTACTTGTGTTGCTTTGCGGCTTTTTTGGCCTCAAATTTGGCTCTGACCGCTTCAGAGGGTTGAGAGCTACTNAAAATCACCCACGCGTTGCCCCCTCGGGGTCAGGTTGCCCCCCTTCAGCGGCTGTACCAGGAACTACGCAGCCAAAATTAACCCCTGGGGCCTATGTTTACCCCCTTGGCTGACAAGGTTTCCTACATGCCAAGAGTAATAATTTGTTGCCAAACAAATTGAATTGTGCGAACAATGGCTGCTTTATAAGGGTCCGCTCCGAACGGATTTTGAAACTAAACAAATTTGTTATCTACTGTGAAGCTGGTTTTTGAAAAGTGTTTGTTAATTGCTGGCCCACAGTTCATAAATTATCTGTAGGTGGCTATGATTGGTTGCCATGTGAGATTCGTTGCCTGTTCTTTATTTCCCACATTGGGCAGTTTTGTGTACGCAGTTCACGGTTTTAAATGGTTTCAATAAGACGATACAAACCTGATAATGACAACAGCGTTTGTCGAAACGTAAAAAAATGTTTTACACACAAGTACTGGGGTGCATCTTCTTATTGTTGATGCAGTTTTAATTTGCTTCCAAGCCACCTTTTTCCATCACTTCTCCAACCTGATTCTGCACCTACTTCGAGCATTCCAAGTCGCTCAAACCCGAGTACCACCACCTTAAGCAATTTTAATTACGCCGTCCAACAGTTTCGCAACGTGATTTAACTTGTCGCGTGTCAGGGTTGCCTCCTATTTAATTCGGTGCCGCTTTGATGTTCCGTGTGTCGTTGACTTGGCGTTGAAATTTATGTGGTTGNATTTTCTTTCGCCAGGTGTTTCCTGAATTTTTGCGGTCGGATTATTGTCTAGCAAAATGTTGCAGGTGCGAATTTGTGCAGGTGATGCAATCGGTTTGCAACAATTTGCAGGATACCCGAAGCACCCATGGGTGAAATATAACACTAAGCCCAGATCGTGTTTGAAGCTAGAAATTGTATTGAATGGCATGTAAAAACCCTTTTGAATGCTAATAGTTTTTTGACGATTTCTATTTTGATCAGTTTTGTCCTCGAAAGGTTGCAGTGTCAGGCTAAAGTTTAAATCCAGTAGTTGTCAACGGATACAAACGGTTATGTTAAGGGTATTACGGGCTGCCCTCCTACAAAACGGGATACGTGTAAGAAGTGATGCGTTTCTGCTTGCATGTATATTTCATTATTGTCCGAAAACATCATCAAGGGTTGAAGTACAGTCGGCAACAAAAGTGCCTATTGTCACAACTGTAAGGGGTAAAAACATTGACATACTTATTGTCAAAAATCGATGATGCATTTATGTCCTTGTGTAATGCCATTACCTCATTATGCGGTCAAATGACCAACCGCTTGAAGCCCTCAAACTTGTACAGGCTGCATGTGTCAAGTGAAGTAGGGCTAAAGTGTACTGTTACATACACTTGCTGTTTATGTAAAAGCGATCCTTTTAGGAACTCCTATACGATATACGCAAGTTTTAATGCGAACAGTGGACCTTGTGTTGGTGTGTGCTGGGCGGCACAAAGTCTGACAGTCTCTGTCATGCGTATTGGACAGCGTTTCATTATGCACTTTATTAAACGCCATCTGCAGTGCGGTTTGAGTGCCGCTCAGCTTTTGGCATCGATCGTTTCATTTAAATTTGATGTAAGTACAATAGACTTGCCGAAAAGACGATACACTTCAAATACATGGATTTTTTTAACTAAATAATAGGCAACTGACTGTTCGCAGTGTTTCATGCTTTAAAACTCCAAAACCCTTTTTTCGCGCTTTGAAACTCGCAAATTGTAATTCGTCAATATATTTTCAAACCTAGAATGTAATCTCGGCGCTGTTTAACAAAATACAATATATGTGTATTTTATTTGCTTAGGTTTTCCATTTACCCGGGTAATCCCTCAACTTATGAGAACCTCCCACATCAAGATGACGTGTGATGCTGATGACGTGGGCTTCAAACCTGGGGCTTCTACTCGGGCTCACGTGACAATAGAGAACAATGGAGGCAACGTAAGTGTACTTTTATCGTTCTATCGAAGGCGACACGTTGATTTGTTTACAAAAAATTATCCTCTAACAGTAAACATGATCATTGACCGATGATAAGTTCAAGTAAAAATACTAGACATAGAAATAAGTTTTTAAGAAACAAAATCGATCAGATTAAAACGTAGAAATGTATAGTTTTTCCTAATCGCAGCATTGTCAAACCCCGTAAAACGCAGAACAAGTAAAAAAACTATGCAAACTTTAACTAAAAAAAAAAAAAAAAGCAAAGCAACTGCGCACAATTGAACACTAACACAACCTTCTATCAAGGCTCTGGGCAAAGCAATTCGCAGGCCCACTCAGTTTACTGCCCTTATCAAATTGAAGTCATCCGTTACGCCCATTCCGATAAGGGCATGCAAGCTTGCATGGGTTTTTATGCTGTGTCCACGTTGTACATGAGCTTAAAATGCCGTTCGTAGGCGAAATATATATTCCTATATTTTGCATCGAACGATTTTGTTTCTTAAAAACTTGCTTCCATACCTTTAGTAACATTACAGAAAAAAGACTATGTTACAATGCAAAAACAAAGGAACAAATTTGTGTAAACATTTTAATCTTGAACGTAAGCAGCATGAGGTAAATTGGACGATTTCGTTAGTCGAAAAAGTGTTACTGCGTATTGGCCGCGACATAGAAATATTCCCGTAACAGTTTTGCAATCGCAAAAGCCACTAAGAAATTACCAAAACCTGATTTCACTGATATAGCCCGACCAAGATTCTATCCCTTAGGGTCGAGGTATTCGTTATGCGGATTTTTAGAAGTTGGACCACTTGATTTAAGCCGGGCATTTTGCAGGATACTTTTCTCTTCACTGTCATCGATAAACGGAACTTCGCTAGACTTGTTGGCGCCACCCAGCGAAAGATTACTGCCGAGTCGTATCTTCGAGTCGGAATGGATTTCAATCCTAATGCAAAGACCAGGGACGGCACCGCCTCCGAAATCACATTTACTGGTTGGTTTCAGTTTGAGAACTTATGTTGGTTTATGGTGACTTTTTAGTCTAAAGTTTTTTGAGATTTTTAACCAGTTTGGCACGGGTCACACTTTTGTATCTCGTCTGCACAAATTTGTAAACTAAATATGCATTCAACGTAATATCGAAATTCATTGGTAGCTTTGCGGGTTTGGGAACTAAGTAACTAAAAATGTTTTCATAAAAAACGGTTTTCATAGTGAACAATGATGGCAAGATTATTGCAGATAGAAGATGTAGGTAGGAGCTATAACGTTTTGTTGTTGTTTCAGTAAAGGGAAAACACCCAGGGGCTTTCCAGTACGTCACGTGTACAGCCGTTGTGAGGAGTGTAAGGCCAAGGATTGATTCGCTTTCTATAAAAGGAAAAATCAACGCCAGGTCAGTGTGACTTTTCTTTCGTTCTGTCACCGAGGAAAAATTTGTAAACGCTTCTAAAAATAATAGCAACCGCTCAGGCTAATACCCATAAGCTGCAACGTAATGCAACCAATTATTCGGAAAGGAGACGAAATTATCTGAGGTCAATTGACGTTGTCATGCCTTGTCCAAAAAAGCGTAATGGCACAATAAATTAAAGCAATTACAAAACCTGGAAGTAGCTGCGTACCGTCTAAGTGTTAACCATCGCAAAACAATAAGATTCAAGAACGTGCGTTTCCACCACCTCAAGACGATATGACGGCTGACTCACTATAAGTTACTGTATCATACAAATTCCAAACCAATGTTTTAAATGCTTTGAGTTTGGCGATTCTTTGAATTTGTATTATTTGCCCAAATAAAAACTAAAAGTGTCAGACCCTATGTAGTACAGAACTTTGTAAATTTGGCGTGTACACAACAAATAATGATCGCAATACCGTTTTGGCAGTTGGTATTGTTTGGGTGTAAAGATGATACTTGATATTTTGCCCTGTGTCATAACAAATATTTATTGTGACGTAAAAGATACGTCGAAACCGTGGTTACGTCAGTCATCACAAACGATGCCAACTTCGCGCGGGAGGCTGAGTTTGACGTCATCCTCCCTTCTGACGCATTCATCATCGGGATCACGATGAAACTTCACAACGAGACGATTGTGGGAAAAGTCGAGGAAAAGAAAAAGGCCAAAAAAATATATGACAAGGTAAAGTTAAAAAAATGAAAAACAAATCGAAAGTTGAAATAAAGGTATATTTATCCGTGCAAATATTTTTGGAAGAAAATCAGATTAGGCATTTCATGCATGGTGTCTAGATAAACGAATATGAAGGCTGTTTAAACTTTTGGGTCTTAGTGCATTTTTTACGCCATTTGTAGTCTAAATTCTAACACCAGAAATTTACCTCCTTAGCTAAAAACGATGTTAGATTGCGTTTAGTTCCATTTTGTTTCAGTCATTTTTCTGAGCATTTTGTTTGGTAATGATAATATTACCTTTGCACAGGCCAAGAAAACAGGCAAAGGTGCCGGACACGTTGCGGTTCGCGACAAGTCAACGCGAATTTACAAGACCAGCATGTTCGTAGAACCAAGAAGAAACGTGTCGTTCCAATTGACTTATCAGCAGCTGTTGCGACGGGTAAGTTTGCCTTGTAGTGGTCCGCAACGTACGTGGTTTTAATGAGGCGTTGCATCCGGAAAAAAAACATTCTAGCCAAAATGCGTTGGTCTAATCCACAGCAGAAGCCAAACATATCGGCAGAAGTTTGAGGTGGAAGATTAAGTTTAATAAATTTTTAGGCAAAAATAAAGCATAAATCAGTCAATGCTCACTTTACATTTAAATCGTATTTACATTTAAATCATACACTACTTTTGGTACTTTCAATGCAAACATATTTTGTAATCCCGTACCACCTTATTTCCAGACTGGTGGTAGATACGAATACGTTGTCGCTATTACCCCATTGCAACCTGTAAAGCGATTATCGGTGGATGTTCACATCATTGAGAACGACCCGATCATGTTTGTCCGGGTTCCGCCCTTTAAAACCCGGCAGACCAACATTGTTGGACCCGATCAACCGCCAGCCGGCACAACTATCACATTCAAGTAAGTTAACGCAAAATTTGCTAATTCAATAAACAGAAAGGTACGAATTTGCTGGAGTGTTAACCACCGAGACGATTCTACCTATACCAACTATGTTATTCGTGCTTAGTTATGTTAAAAAAACTGTTTGTTACCAGTAAACGCCATTAAATCCGAAATGAAAAACTCAAGCCTATTTAGCAAACTTGAAATTGCAAAAAGTATTTTCACAGCCATGTACTAACTAGGTTTTCTATTGACCTGGCTTATTTTAACAAACCACAGCTGTAAAACTTAAAGCAACAAACAAATTAAATATGTGGTAATGAAGTGTCTTTCACCAACCCACAGCCTTGATTCCAATGCCGCCGTTTGAATCCAACGCGACCAGGAAAATACCACAAAAAATAAATCGAGCCAATAAGGCACACGTGTTTTATCGCACTTATGCCGTCCTAAATGCGGAATCCACCCGAAACCCAAACAACCCCTAATCACCACGCCTTCCCCACAAATACTACTTCCGCACCCCCTACCTCTCCATACTTGCTCTGTTTCACGCGTCACGCAGGGTAATCCCCGGAACAAAATATATGTAATTGTCCATGAAATTCGGGTCCAAATTGACCCAGCTAAAAGCCCTGTCATCGCTCTTCACTGTCACCTTGCCGCGACCTTGACACCCGACCATTGTGACGTCACAGAGATTGGGGTGTGTCGGGGGTCCCACGACAGCAGCATTCTTTTGTGTAAAAATGATTAGGGGCTCCAGTTTGTGAAATGTGGTGGTAATCATGTGGGGTTGTTTGGAAAAGCATTTTTGAGTGTGTGGTGAAGATTGACGCTTTGTTGGTGCTTTCGTTTGTTTTTTTGTGGGTTTTGGAGGGAACGTGTACTCAACCGCCAGAGCGAGAAAAAATCTTTCAAGTACAAACTCATTTGTGGTCCCCTAATTTTTGCGAATATGTTTGAAAGTAAAATTAAAAATTAACGTTAATTAATGACTTTACGTGCTGCTTTTGAACGGCCCGTTTGCTATGGCCCCTCCAGGGATCTGTGGTCTCGGAACAATGTACCTGCTGGGCCCACCCTCTATCATTGGTTTGTCGATGGTCTTCTTTGAATGAAAATATGCATCGCAGCTTAATTTTTTTATGGAAGACTGTTTACATCTGTTTCATGTGTTCTAGGGTTTAACTCAGAACTGTGTCACACAGTACACCTAAACTTCAGTACTCCTGTTACAAATTTGCACTTTTCCACTCGATATGTCCAAGTTCCCCAGGTTAAAATGCGGTCAAGTGTTTTATCTCAAATTTTGGTGGTTGCTACCATAAAGAATTTGAGACTTTTAAAGACAAATCAAACATAGCTTAGTACCTTACTTCAAGGAGAAATGTATGTCTTCCATAGCTCTGATCGCAAATCTGCCCATATTCGATACCTGCCATCCATCAACCAACAAACTGAGTTTTCGCCACTTGGCCTGTCGGGATCTTACATTGTCCAGTATGATGTTCAACGTTCGCAGATGCACGGGGAAATTATCTCTTCCAATGGGTGAGCATTTGTGGCAACTTCATAAGTGTTGTGTGGTAAACGCTATCCTTGCATGTTTATTGCCGCCAGTTTCTTAATTCTCCTCCTTTGCTATCCATGTAATAGTAAGTATAATTGTAAAGATATGATGATTGATTTAGTGACATAGAGCCATTACAATGATTTGTGAGCTGAAGACTGTGCACACTGTTTCGACCTATAAGGTCTTATCACTGCAGCTTGTGACAGCTAGCCTAAACGGCCAGTGTCTTGCCACCAGCTACACTGATGAAACCCTATAGGTCGAAACAGTGTACACTATCTGCAGCTCACATATGATGGTTGGCATTTGGACAAAAACTGACATTTTCACATTGAATCTTTTTGGCAGGTACTTCGCTCACTTTTTTGCCCCAGTCTCTCTGGCGCCACTTCCAAAGATCGTGGTTTTTGTCATCGACAAATCAGGATCCATGTACGGGCACAAGATTGCCCAAACTAAGAAGGCGTTCACCTCAATTATACGCAACTTGAACCGCGACGTAAGTTGTCTACATTTGTTGTAGTATTGTGTAAAATTCGAACCGATTATACCTGCGCAAAAAGGGTTCAACTTAAAAAGTTGCGAATACGATCAGATAAAAGAGCATTATATTACGACTTATTATGCTAACTGTTGTATTCTCGCACCCAAAGCGAACATGATCAGATAAGTAAAAGCATTATTTTAGGACATATTGTGGTAACTGTTAAGTTGGTGCAAAAAGTATTAGAACTATACGTCTTGTATGCCACACAGCTTTGTCTTGCAAACCAAAGAAATAAAATAAATTCAAGGGCTCGTCCGGGATTTGAACCCGGGACCTCTCGCACCCAAAGCGAGAATCATACCCCTAGACCAACGAGCCTCACAATGGTGGCTGATGATTTCTGTGTCCACAATGGTTGCCAAAAAATATCCGTCCAAGGTCTGTCCGGGAACAGAATGACCCGGTTTGAGCAGTTTGTTATGGCGTTATTGCACAGGAAATTTCTTCACTTGTTTCCGCACTTGGTTGTACAGTAGACGTAATTAATAATGCAAACTAACGAGAAGATGGATTAGGACGAAAGTAAATACAGAAAGCTTGCATTTTTTCACGTAATACAATATTTGACAATTTTGGTGCTATAGCAGAAATAATTCAAAAAAATAATATTGCTAAAACCAAATCAGGATCCCTGTACGGGCACAAGATTGCTTAAACTAAGAAGGCGTTCACTTCAATTATACGCAACTTAAACCGCGACGTAAGTTGATTATACCAACTCAAAACAGGTTCAACTTAAATGGTTGCGAACATGATCAGATAAGTAAAAGCATTATTTTAGGACATATTATGGTAACTGTTAATTTTGTGCAAAAAATGTTAGAACTATACGTCTTGTGTGCCACACAGCTTTGTCTTGCAAACCAAAAATAACAAAATGTATGTATGGGCTCGTCCGGGATTTGAACCCGGGACCTCTCGCACCCAAAGCGAGAATCATACCCCCAGACCAACGAGCCGTACAGCAGTAGTGGTCTAGTGGATGGTTTCTCTCTCCTCAATCAAAATGCGTTGCTGAAAATTATCTATCTGTCCGGGAACCATCCACCCGATGACCCGGTTTGCGCAGTTCCTTCGCACAATCGCACAGGAAAATTAAACGCTTATATCCGCGCTTGGTTGTACAGTAGACGTAAGTAATAACGTAAACTAGCGAGACGATTGATTAGGACGAAAGTAAATATCTGATGCTTGCATTTTTTCGCGCGATACAATATTTGACAATTTTGGTGCTACAACGTACAAAAAGTTGAAAAATAATATTGGCAAAAAAACAAAAGCATACTCATCAAAAAACATCAATTGAATTGTGACAAACAAACTTGATGTTAGCTGCATAAAATGAACTCTGGGCTCGTCCGGGATTTGAACCCGGGACCTCTCGCACCCTAAGCGAGAATCATACCCCTAGACCAACGAGCCGGCGGGCTTTGGTGGTTCAAACGCGCGTCTCCAAACATACAAAGGTGTTTGTTAACAAGTGTTTGCTTCACTAGCAATATTACACGATCACTATTACCACAAAAGTTGGGTGAATGATAAGATTTTTAAGTTTTGAAAACTGCGCAAATGAAATAAAGTCATGTACTTAACCGGATTTTTGTCATGTAATATTGTTCTTGAAATTTGTGTAACTGAACAAAAGAAAAAAACTCGAAAGGAATTTGAAAAGTAAAAAGGTGGGCTCGTCCGGGATTTGAACCCGGGTCCTCTCGCACCCAAAGCGAGAATCATACCCCTAGACCAACGAGCCGTACAATTGCAGTCGATGGTTTCTGTCTCCACAATCAAAATGCGTTGCCATAAAATATCCGTTTCGAGGTCAGTCTGTGAACGTTCCTACTGCTAACCCGTTTTGCGCAGTTTTTTCGCATAATAACACAGGGAATTTCACCACTTATTTTCGCACTTGGTTGTGCAGTAGACGTAATTAATAATGTAAACTAGCGAGAAGATGGATTAGGACGAAAGTAAATATCTGATGCTTGCATTTTTTCACGTAATACAATGTTTGACAATTTTGGTGCTACAACCAAGAAATAAGTAAAAAAATTATCACAATCAAAACTCGTTGCCAGAAAATATCGGTCTGAGGTCTGTACGGGAACAATCCACCCGCTAATCCGGTTTGCGCAGTTTTTTCGCATAATAATTCAGGAAAATTCATCCCTTGTTTCCGCACTATAGGTTGTTCAGAAGACGTAAGTAATTAATGCAAACTAACGAGAAGATGGATTAGGACGAAATTAAATACAGAAAGCTTGCATTTTTTTCAGGCGATACAATATTTGATAACATACAAATAAATTAAAAAAAATAATATTGTTAAAAAACTACTGATTAAGAAACGTGACAAACAACCGACACTTCACGTTGTGTACGTAACGTAAAATATGGGCTCGTCCGGGATTTGAACCCGGGACCTCTCGCACCCTAAGCGAGAATCATACCCCTAGACCAACGAGCCGGCGGGCCTTCGGCGTTCAAACGCGCGTCTCGAAACATGATGACATTTTTGTTTACACTCAAGAGCTGAAAAGGAACGAAATGGTTCGCTTGGGCGATAATCACAGTTTTGTTAGTTACGAACGGTGTTACTATTATCACAAAAAGTGTGAAAATAAAATAATTCAAGGGATTTCAAATCTCTGCATGTAAAATGATTTCAAAGTGTTTAATAGGGATTTTTCGTTACTTTTCCGGTTTTTGAAATTTAAAGTAAATTAACGATCGCAAAAACGGTGCCAAAACACAAAAGGCTCGTGCCATTACTTATTAGTTTCATAGGTATTTAAAATAAGAGAAGCTGAGCTCGTACGGGATTCGAGCCTGGGACCTCTCTCCCACAAAGCAAGAATGAGACTCCTAGACCAGTGTTTATCAAACTTTTTTCGCTTCTAAGCCGTTGGAAAAGTTAGTTGGAGTTTCAACGTACCAGCGCTCCGTCAAAATAAAACGCTTATTATCAAAATCGTATTTATTGATACAAAACAGTTTAGCTGCATAGGAATTATTGTGCGACCTCATTGCAAAGGTAAAACAACGCACATAGGGTCGCGACGCACCGTATAAGAACGACGACCCTAGACCATTAAGCCATACGAATGCAGCTGATGCTTTATTTCTCCACAGTCTAACAATCGGCCCACAGACCGGTTTTGCTCGTTTTGCTCGCATTATAACATGACAAAATCCATCGTTAGAAGCTGCGCGTTTTTGTGCAGGAGAGTTATTATTGTTGCAAAATTGTGGTTTGGGACGTAAATGAATAATAGAAGCGCCTTGCATTTTTCAACGCAATGCTATTATTTAAATTCCAATGCTTTTTTAACAGTTTGGTAAATAAAACACTGCTACAAAAAGGCACTTTAAGTTAAAAACAAAGCAATTCGTCGCTTTGTTGTTCATTAGACTCATAATAAATGCAACTTGGCGGAAAGGCGGTAATTTGGGACGGAAAAGAACAGAAGGAGCGACTTGTATTTTTTTCATGCGATGCAGTATTTGACACTTCTGTTGCTACACCCTGCAATAAGCTTTAAAATATATGCTGAACAACGTCAAATGTCTTAATCCAAACAGTTGCGTTGTATTAATCACAAACATGACTTTGACGGTGTATCATCAGCACGTTCAACCTCGATCCATCAATTGTGCTCTTGACTTTTTTCAGGCTATTTAAAGATTATCGTTGCGCAGCTATTTCCGGCATATGGATTTATTAGTGCAACTGTGTCTCTGTGTTTCTTTCAATAAGCAAAAAACTCAACTTATCTCAACTCAAACATTAATACTTTTGCTATGTACAGGACTACTTCAACATCATTGCATTTGATAGCTACACCGATCCTTGGATCTACGAGGTCATGAGCCCTGCTACGCCATCTAGCGTAGATAATGCAGTGAGTTACATCAACGATATTTATGCTTCGGGCGGAACCAACATTATGGGAGCAATGGAATCCGCTTTCCACTTGATGAAACCCTTCATGGATGCGAAAGGTACGATTTGCTGAAATGCACCATTGGTCTAATTGTCGAAAGCGCTTTAGGGTAATTTCCTGAGGGCACGGCAACCCTGGTCACTAGTCTTTGTCGTAGGTTCTGATTTCCCTTTTAGTTGTGTGTTTTTGACAAAAAGCGTAGTAAGATTGCTGGATTGGAACCAAGTAATGTTGGAATTAAAATTTCGGGGCGCAGACGACCTGCAAAATGAAAAGAATTTCGCATTGCAATATTAAGACAAAACAATGGGCTCGTCCGGGATTTGAACCCGGGACCTCTCGCACCCAAAGCGAGAATCATACCCCTAGACCAACGAGCCGATGTAAAGAGTTGTCGAACGGGGCAGTCTTCATTCAACGGCATTCCCTATAGATCGATATGAAGCGAGGAGAAAATAACCAAGTGTTTTAGAATGACTTTGAAGCACCATTGTTGCAACATTAAAGAGCCGCCACTAAAGTTTGTGAAAAAGTCGACTTTATTAGTATATTACCTCATTAACGAAATGTTTGCGTATTGTTGCATGCACTATACACTGCACAACACAGAAAAAACTATGCCAAAAAGTTTTTGTAAATTTAAAAAAAAGATTAAATAGTATCAAAGTTGAATGATGCATTGTTGAATTTATAATGAGCATTCTTGATGTTTTACAAATTAAAACATTTTACAATATTGTGCACAATGCTCGTCAGGAAATCAAATTCAATTGTTGTCACAATTATCACAAATACCGCCCCTCCGAAAATTTACCCCTAACAAAGAACACATCAAGAGTTAAAATGGCTTTTGTTTCACAGACAACGACACCGAAAAAATTCTTCACGACACTTCGCGACGAATTCGCAAGAGAGAGGCAAACATGGGTGAACAACTGCGTGATCATGCAAAAATGATTATCTTCATGACGGATGGACAGTAAGTCACTGTTAACGATAGGTGAAAGTTGTGTTTTTAGCTTCCTAAAGTCCAATAGTTGTCTTTTGTAACGTTGCTATGGACGAAGAACATGTTTGATATTTCGTAAAATCGAAAGCAAAATATAATCTCCGCTTGGTGGCGGTAAGTGAATTTGTCATTAAATACATGCAAAATACAAAAAACGCATTTTTTTGGCGAAAAACGTTGTCAAAAATACGGATAGAAAGAAAAACAAGCGTTTTCTATTTCGTTGCTCACAATCCCTAAAAAATGTTTCATGTGTTTTTAATCTTGATTTCGATAGGTCAAAGATAAACTTTTCAATGGCTGTCTTTTTTTTACGAAACTGTCGAAGCCGGAGGTAGAAACAAAGTTTCTTAAAATGATTCGAATGTACGTATTGTACGCATGGGTTGATACACCTGATAAATAGCATAGAAAATACGAAAGACATGATTTTGATTAGTTTTCTAACGGTGGTGTTGATTTAAATCGATTAGCATAAAAAATCGATTTCCTTAGCATTAAACAGAGCAAACCTGCTAAAGCTTATACCACACACGAAAAGTCAAATAGGTCATTAAGAAGAATGACGTCATGAGTAAAAATTAGCGTTTTTCAAGTGGGGTCGGCGTCCCGTGGGGATCCGTGAAGCGATGTCTTTCTGAGTCGATCGCGTGATTGCTGAAATATATCTACCGTACTTTGGTGGTGCCCTTTGTGGCACGACCACGCAATGCTGCTTTGTGATATCACAGTAACATAACGCGATTGTGGCACACACAAAGCATTGCATTGTTGATTTGTAGTCTAGTAAAGTTAATTCGAGTTAACTTTTTAGTGGACCGTGAATCATCGAATAATTGCAGGGGTACCGTCATGCGAATAATTTTAACACCTCGTAAAACACTGCTATAATTTCTAAATACCAATCAACGAAATTGACTTATAAATCCTGTTTTTTGTGGAAAAATCTGGCTACCAAATATACATAAAACGCGTTATATTTGAAACACTTTGTCGAAAGATACAGATCGGATCCAAATATTGCGGTTGGATACTAAATAAAGTTATTATACCGGAAAAAACCAAACAATACTATTTCTAAGAGTCTGTGGGGTCAAATAACCTCTTATGTCAACGTGATTAGGCCGTCTGTTGGCGAGACGAACGTCAGAAGAATCGAGGAGCGAATTGCGAGCTTGAACAAGAATCGAGTTCGGGTCCACACAATCGGCTTCGGTGCTTACGTAGATATGGGATTCCTTGCACGAGTAGCAGCGGCGAACGGAGGCGCTTCGAGGAGGATTTTCGAAAGTCTGGATGCTGACACACAGGTATCGGATCTGGATTAACTTGGAATAGCTTTGAATTTCAGATTGTCGATGTTCCATGTGCATTGTCTTTCAAATGTCTGTTTGGGCATTTTTTTGTCACAAAACATAAACTTTTATGCCATTCTGTAGTGAAACTCGGTGAAACTAGTTTCTTTAAACCCCTTTCTTAATTTTGTTGTTAAGTGGTTTATCAGGAAATGTGTTGAAAACAGTTTTTTCAAACCACCTGGTTTATTTCATTTGCTCGGTATTACATTCCTTTGTGGCATTATGTGGAAAATAATACCAGCGAAACCGTTGTAGATGTACGGGTTCCTTAACGAAGTCACCAGCCCTGTTATGACGGATGTGGTGTTCGACTATCCAACAGACCGAGTCAAGGACGTGACCCTTAACCCGTACAGCGTGCTCTCTAGCGGCAGTGAGATGATAGTGGCCGGTCGTTTTGACTTCGAGAAAGAACTAGATGGATCCGGAAGCGACGAAGCAGAGGTCACNTAATGTGGGTATTGAAAATATATCCAATGTAATAAAGAAAATGGTATATGTGGAGAACATCATTTTGAGGTGGTAGTGTATGTGGAATAAAAATATGGAGAACACCACCTCTCTAGTTTATCAAGAAAAGTGTTGAAAACAGTTTTTTTAAACGGCTTGGTTTTTTCGATTTGCTCGGTACTACCAGCCACGCTTTCTTAGTGGCATTAAGTGGAGAATCTTACCACCGAAATTGTTGTAGATGTACGGGTTCCTTAACGAAGTCACCAGCCCTGTTATGACGGATGTGGTGTTCGACTACCCAACGGACCGAGTCAAGGACGTGACCCTTAACCCGTACAGCGTGCTCTCTAGCGGCAGTGAGATGATAGTGGCCGGTCGTTTTGACTTCGAGAAAGAATTAGATGGATCCGGGAGCGACGAAGCAGAGGTCACTGTGTTTTTTTAGCCTAAAGCAGATTCTTAGTCCAGGCANGTTGTAGATGTACGGGTTCCTTAACGAAGTCACCAGCCCTGTTATGACGGATGTGGTGTTCGACTATCCAACAGACCGAGTCAAGGACGTGACCCTTAACCCGTACAGCGTGCTCTCTAGCGGCAGTGAGATGATAGTGGCCGGTCGTTTTGACTTCGAGAAAGAACTAGATGGATCCGGAAGCGACGAAGCAGAGGTCACTGTGTTTTTTTAGCCTTAAGCAGATTCTTAGTCCAGGCAATTAAACTTGTCGACACAATTTAATACCACAGGCATCACATGTTCATATTTGTGTTGAAAAAAGCCCTTTTTTGCCAAAACATTACTGTTTACCACTTCAAGAATCTAAAAAAAACTCGCGAAACAGTCAAGAAACCAACTAATTGATATGCACTTAACCTTACCCCATTAGTCATGACCTTCCTTTCACACCACAACGTCCTACACACATCGACGTACTAAGCATACTTTGGCCCGGAGCGGGTAATTCCACAAACCAGCAACTGTTTTTTGAGTCACAGACAACGTTTTAAGACTATAATGATGTCGCGACCTTGCGTATACGTGAAGGTTATCAGCAAAATCTTGTTCGTATTTTTGGGTAAACCCAAGTCCTCGGACATGATTTTGCCTGATNCGGAATTTTGACCGATTCACCATCATATCTGTTGTTACTGCTTAAACCGAATAGAAACAAATTGTAATAAATTGCTCGCTGCTTCCCAGAGCCTTATATGCAGCACCCCAGTATGAAACCATTGCCCTACTGTATGTTTTACTTTTAGCTACCAGATGCATATTGTCAAGTACATTGTACTTAAGAAATATGTGGTTAATCTTGATGGAAGAAATGTGGATTTATGCCAAAAAAAGTTTGGCAATGTTAAGACATTTTAAATATATTATCACGGAGCAAACCTGACTTATTTATAAGTNTTTTACTTTTAACTACCAGATGCATATTGTCAAATACATTGTACTTAAGAAATATGTGGTTAATCTTAGTGAAAGAAATGTGGATTTATGCAAAAATAAAGTTTGGCAATGTTAAGACATTTTAAATGTATTATCACGGAGCAAATACGAGACTTATTTATAAGTTTCGTATAAGCTTGCACTGAGTATTTCACGCTGCGTTTGCCTCCGAACTGAAGGAAGAGTTTGGGCTTCCGAAATATTTGTCGACCTCTGGCCTAGAATTTTGTTTTTTTAAATGTTTTTTACGTGCAACAGATCTACAACCTCTTCTACGACAACGTGCGCCACGTTCTTGTGAATGGCCAACTCGTGGTAAGGGAAATCCCCGGCTTCAAGAAACCGCGTTCCTACATTTCTATGCTGTCAATCGTCATACCAGACAAGGAACTGCGTTTTGTGGTGTGTTTTTGATTTAAAGTCTTTTGCTAAATGTTTAACCTTTTTAAAACTTAAACAGTTTGTATTTGTTGTGAAAAATTTTAAACATTGGGTTGGACATCTTGCTTTAAAGGTTTTTTTAGGGGTTCAAGGTCCCATGCTTGCTTAATTAAAAAAATGCGAATTTGTTTCCTGCGCGTCTGCTAAAACTCCCGCTAGTGGTTCTGATTGCGCAGTGACTTTGGGCTAATGTGACCGTAAGGAGTATCATCGTTGCCTCAACTTATTTTCAAAATCTAAACGGGCATGTGTGGTCTTCGGGACAAACATCTGGATTTGATTGCGTAACATTCTGCTTGTGAGATACAAGTGCAACCTTTTCTGCTAGAAATTTTTTAGGATACCTAAAACGTTACCGAAACGGTTGTTTAGAAAACCTATGTTTAATATTTTTTTCCAAAAATATGAAATACAAAATTAGACTGCAGAAATATTCCTCAAACATATTTTTAGATTTAATCACAAATTATAATCCGTTGGACATTTTTTCGAGCATTGAGCTCGCATCAGGCCAGCGGTAATCCGTGTTTACTTCATGGATCTACATCGGCCAAATGCGTTTGTCGGGCGTCAATTCTGACTTCTGACACCACGGGTCACTTGAACGACCTAAATACAAACTTGATTTTGAAAATTAGCTCATTTTTGTGTTTTTCGTAAAAGGGCACCACTTATTGTCGACGGAAATACATGTGGTGATTAGACTATGCATCCTGGTAAAAACTAAATATTTCTGTAAAACCTTGCTTCCCTCTCTAAACCTAAGGATTGATTTGTTTGGGCCATGATCTTTTTTAAAATTTCTGTATTTTTATGGAAAGATTACCATGATTCAAAAGCACTCAAGATCAAATGTATGAGTGCCAATAAGCTTTACCTGCATTATTTCTATTAATTTAAATTTTCCAACACCCAAAAGATTTCAACAGTCGAATTTGACATTTTATTTGTTACTTGATCATTAATTAAAAACTTAAAACGTCTGATTGGCCTTAAAAGCGAGTTATTCATCAAGATGTTTCGAAGTTATCGAATCAAAATCTGTTCCATCTGAAATTTTTTTCATCTTTAGGTGGATCCCCACAACGTCACGATTCTCAGTCGTGACGGCGAGCGACACGTCACGATGTCTGTGACGTCACCGATGAATTTTGTCCGCCATGGAGTCCGGATTCAGTTTTATGACGTCGTGCACACGTCAGCGAAAATCTCCATTGTCACCAGCGGCTTGGCTTTCCACGTGAGTAAATGTCCTTTCTGATTTCAACACAAACTTGTTTCGTGATTGCATCTTTTTGGCTGGCTCAGTTTGTTTCAAGCCAGATATTAGATCTCTGCCAATTTCAGCCGTTTTATTCGGTGAGAGGTGAAAGTCAAATTTAGATTTTCGTTGAAAGTTCCTGACAATCTATTAGAAATATTTGATTTGTTGCATTTGATGATGAAGTTGTCAGCTGGTTTAAGGTTACAACCGTAAAAGTGTGTGTGTGTGTGTTGAAAATCATGCGGAATAGGCGGAATATAGCACTGATTTTGATGGTAATGTTTTCCTGAAAACCCTTTCTATTGAACAAGCACATGCATTTTGTTTTCTATTTACGTTAGCAGCTGCTGTTTTTGATCAGCTGTTCGGTGAGATGAAGAAGGTTTAGACAGATAGGTATTCGATTAGGGTTTCTAATTTATTTTGCCAACAGTTGTTAGCCTTCCCAAGGCTGTTCCATGTAATGGAAACACCGTTGGTCGTCCCAACTATTATCCCAACATCTGCATGTGATGTGAAATTTGAACCTAAGTAAAAACATACTTGCCGGAGAACTTGCATATGGTGAATATAGTACATTTTATTGCACCATACATGTTATATACTAGTTCTCTGACAGTTATGTTTTTAATTAGCGCGTCTGCTAAAACTTCCGCTAGTGGTTCTGACTGCACAGTGACAGTAGGTTTGGGCTAATGTGACCGTGAGGAGTTTCATCGTTGCCTCAACTTATTTTCAAAATTTAAAGAGGCAGGTGTGGTCTTCGAGACAAACACCTGAAGAACTTGTATATGGTGAATATAGTACAAATTTATTGCACCATACATATTATATGCTACTTTTCTTGCAGTTATGTTTTTAATTAGGTACTCGTTAAGTTCGTATCTTGTGTTCTCCTAGAATTGGGCTGTAACAATAGAATTTGTTTAAAACCCAAGTCCCCCTGATTAAATGAAGCCTCTGTCAACTGACTTCATAGTTTCAAAAAGCTTTAACTGACTTCACAAATTCAATGAACAATTTCACACAATTTCTCTTGCGAACTGCATAGACGAGTGTTAAGACCCCTTTGCCTTTGAATTGATGAGAAAACCAATACCCGAAGCAAGCGTGGCGGTGTGTGGAAACCACAATGTGCGTCGCGGCGGTTTATTTTTTGCATCACCACGCGTTACTTGGCGAATGAGAAAGCTGCACGGCGCTTATCGCCGCGTCGCCCGCGGCTGTGCAAGTTAAGCTGGGATTAAGCGCTTCGCACACAAAGACACCGATGCCGCTGGAATGTCGCTTCGGTAGTTTAGGAAATAAAGTCACCGCAAGATATAATTCCCGGCTTGCGACTGTCGGTTCTTTACTGCAGTAGTTGCTTTGCAGCTTTTTGGGCCGAAACATTTTCGGACAAAGACTTTGGCCTCGCGCTGAGGTTGTTGCTTTAAAAAATTTGGATGGTCTTTGACTGATGTTTTTGTATTGTCAAAACACTTTTTGTTGTTTGAAAGCGGTCAATAAATAAAGTACGAATCAGGGTAACACAGTAAAAAGGCAAAGTTACAGGCATGTGTTCAACAACCGCTGAACGTTTTACGCATGGTTGTTTTAATAAATAATAAATAAAAGAAATCACAAATTGTTTGGTTTTTCGGTCCTAATCAGCTTAAAAAACTGATTTGGACTTTTATTGAAACTCATAGAAATAGACCACAACATACAT
>QXVZ01007723.1:1657-23179 GCA_008931825.1 Phallusia fumigata
TATAGGTTGTTTAAAATTTTAGCCTGATCGGTCAAGTATTTACCCTTGCGGCCGCAAATACGTGTATAACAGCTGGCTGTTTTGCTCCGAATGCAACACGACCTGACGCGAGGGAGTGATTGACGATTTTACGGCTCAAGCGACGCAGCGCTCAGCGGTTGGTCACAGACTGCTACTTCACACACAAACGGGCGTTTATGGGGTGCGGCCAGGAGGGCGTTTAATTTTAATTGTCTTGTTTTATGACGGACGAAGCTCAGCTGTTTATATTACATCACTGGTTTAGGTGATTGCGTAGCGTAAAGAAATGCGTCTGCTAAATAACGTTGTGGGGGTGATACATTACAATAACTTTGCTTTCGAATACAGTTCTACTCTTGTACAAAAGCACGTAAGCGCATGGTTAGTTGGCAAAGAAGCTTAATGTTATTGTTGTTAAATTTTTAGCGCATTACTGAAACCGCGCTGAAGAGATTCGTTAAGGGTTTGTTGCGGCTCGGCCAAAGGTCACTGTAGGTCAAACTATTGGTTAATGTGGCTGGGGGGTTTAAATTGTGCTGTTTACAGTAAGATTGTAATTGGCATAATGTACAAAATGATTTGGTTAGAATATATGTGGAAATCTTTACTTTTTGTTTTTCCAACGATTTTTAAACTGATCACATCCTAAAACATCGCTACTATTTAGAAACTTCATGTGTGTGGGGACCCATATGTTTATGCTAGCAGAAACAATCATGTCGTAAAATGCCAAGGAAATTTGGGACCCAATGGTATGCAGA
This sequence comes from Phallusia fumigata, assembly GCA_008931825.1. Classification (NCBI taxonomy): domain Eukaryota; kingdom Metazoa; phylum Chordata; class Ascidiacea; order Phlebobranchia; family Ascidiidae; genus Phallusia; species Phallusia fumigata. Next base: position 2,440 of record QXVZ01007723.1, read on the forward strand.
CATTGAATATGTATCCAACGTAATGAAAGAAATGGTACATATATGAAAAACATCATATTGTGGTGGTAGTGTATGTGGAATGACAATATGGAGAGCGCCACCTCTCTAGTTGGCTTTGTAGTTGTTAAACTGTGTCATGTTTAAGTCACTATTACATATTGTTTTGTGATTATGGGTACCCTTTTCTGAAGGGGATACATATTGTTTCCACTGGTTGCGCTTAAAGCCAGTCTTCAATGGTCAGCTGTTTTAACCATAAAAAATGGCGTATTTAAAGTGGCATGTAAAATTACCAACTCAACAGTTCAAAATGTCTTCCAAAAAACAAATTTACATTTAACTTGGAAGGGAATTAAGTGTTTCACAGAAATCCAAGACATTGCTTTCCAGATTTGTAAACATGTTTCCACTGAAAAAACGGTTGCTTGAACTACATTTGTACCAATTGGTCAAAATTTTAATACTGTGAAATTTAGTCAATCGAAGTGATCACATATCCCAGCATTTGATCAGCAGTAGTTGCCCTTCTATAGAATGTGTCAAGTTATTATACAATGTCCAATTTGGATGAAATGTAACATCCCATTGTGATACATTGATTGCTGTGTTTAAACCCTTAGCCCCAACAGTTACCATCTTGCCTCTATTTAGGGGTCGAGCTAGTAAACCTTGTTTAATTTAAATAAAATTTTTGCTGTTGTTAAATTGGGTTATTTGACTTTGGCTAACCAAAGTTTATAGATTATTTTATCATGGTCATTCTGTTTTTTCACAAACTCACAAAGCAAATAAAATTTGTTGAAAAAATATGGTATTGTTTCATACACATATTCACAATCTCCTGCAATTTTGACTGTGTGTTTAAAAAAATGCATATTTTGCAACTGCAGTTGTGGGGACCCTTGCATTTCTGTCTTGCCATCAAACACTTGGTTAGCAGGGAATTTAATACAAAATATATTAGTAAATATATATCCATTTTAATTTGGGTCATTTTGTATGTGAAATGTTAATGTGGCCACCCTTCTAGTTTTGTTTTATTTTTATCACATTAGAAAAACTTTTAGTCTAGTTAAATTTTACAATAAAATTAGTTGATTCTTTGACCAAATGAGTTTTAAATTTAGGTATTTTTGTGTTATTAAATTACATCTATAGCCAGATTTTTTTACAACTGGCTTACTGTGCAAAAATATACAATCACCTTTGTGGCATTTTTTTTTATTTTTTTTGAAAGTATACACAACCATTTCTGTAATACTCTTGTTTAACATTTTGCAGGTTGCAATCAAAATTGTGGACAAGACACAACTGGACACAGAAAACTTAAATAAAATTTATCGAGAAATCAAGATTATGAAAGAGCTCAGACATCCCCACATAATTAAACTTTATCAGGTACACAAATATTTTTCACCATACAGCCATGTGACCATGGATTGGTTGAATGGCACAATGGATTGTGTAATATTTTTTACAGTTTATTATTATTTCAAGTTAGAAACACACATCCATTACTTAGTATTTCCAAAAACACTATATGTTGGCAGTAGCTGGCTGTTATGCTTTGAAGTGGCATGCAGCAACCCAAAGACTTCTTTTGGTTCAATACCTTCATCCAAAAGATCATTTTAAGTGGTTGTTAGGAGTGACACTCGTCCAGGTAGCCTGAAAAGAACCGCTACAACAAAACTTGGGGTTGTATTTCAAGATTTTAAGGCACTCAGCCCTTTTGTGTTGGTCTAAATTTAGAATCATTGTATTTGCCACATTTAGGCCACGAGTTGTGCCTGGTGTGAATAAACAGGAAAATTGGTCCGTGTACAATACCTATGCTACTACACATTTCTACTCCAGTAATTGCAATGACACAATTTCTACTGCAATGACACAATTGATCTGCACACTGGTCTGTAGTATAAACTCTAAGTGGAATCTTCTGCTCCATCATGTTTTTTGCTGGTATCTGATAACAGTTACAACAGCGAGTTTGTTTATTTTGACTGTCGCCACATGACGGTTGGAAGGATTATGAGAATTGGGCAATTTGCTGTTTGTGTTTGCCAGTAGTTTGGCAATAACAGTATCCGTCATATTTTAATGGGGTTCAGAAACTCACCTACATTGCTCAGTTTAGGTACACGTTCCTTTGCTACTGTATAAATTAAAATTTGTGCAAACATAATATATTCATGCCATGTATTTATTGCACATAGTAGACAAGCAATCCTGTGCTAATGCAGTCGTGTTATTCTGTCAATACCTATAATGCACTATTTTTGTATATCCTTGACATTCATAATTACACTGTTCTAAAGGTGATGCACTCTGAACGAATGCTATACCTGGTGACAGAATATGCAAGCGGTGGCGAAATTTTTGGTAAGCAGTTTTGTTTAACTGCTATATCACTGGAAACTGATCCCTAAATTGCATTAACCACAGGATGTACATTTAAATATTGTGTGTTTGGTAACAGATCATTTGGTTGCGCACGGTCGGATGGCCGAAAGGGAGGCCAGGGTTAAATTCAAACAGATTGTGGCTGCTGTATTTTATTGTCATTCCAGACATGTTGTACACAGAGACCTAAAGGCTGAAAATCTGTTATTAGATTCTGGCAAAAACATCAAAATTGTAGGTAAATATACATGAATATCAAGAAAAAAGGTTAACTGTCAAGTCATGCCAAACTTATCATATTTTGTAGATTTTGGTTTTGCAAATCATTTCAAAGATGGTGAGCTGTTAAAAACATGGTGTGGAAGTCCACCCTATGCTGCACCGGAATTGTTTGAAGGAAAAGAATATGTTGGACCAAAAGCTGATGTTTGGGTAGGTTCAACAGTTTGGGATTTTCCCAGGCAGTTAGTAATTGGCCTTTGCAATTTGATTACCGGAGGAAATGGCTGCCAATTCTGTGATTTTTGTCCAAATAATTGCAACCTAGGGTAGACCTTGATGAATGTTGTTGTTGCTGGTGACATTCAGTTGCGGTCTATCAGATGGTTCTAAAACTCATAGCAAATTGAAACCAGATACGCAGCACGCTCTCCACGGCCCATTTGTGCTTTGTTGAAAAAAATACCTGTGCGTCACTCTGACGTTAGTAGAGTAAGCCTCAACCTCACCACAATCTCTCTGGGGATGTCAGTTTAATCTTGATTGTTGAAAGGACAATTTTGTACAACCACATTAAGTTTAGTATAAATCTAGGTGCCATTACACATTGCCTGGGTTTCATGTAGGCATTGGCATTGTCTGGCTTGCACATTCTTTTGAAATGTGACCTTTAAAAAATCACATTTGTTTTGTTTTTTTTCATCGGCACCTTGTGGTTGCTCTGTTGCATTTAATTATTTGCAGGAAATGCAAACACTGAATGTAAAATGTGAATGTGTGTTAAACCAATAGGTTTTTTTATTGTTTAACAAAAATAAAATGCCTAATTGAACCAAATTTTTTACACTTTTTGTCTATGTATCGCAAAAAAAATCTTGCTGTATAAATCGCAATTTTATGGTTGTTTACAAGTCAACTGGGTAAAATCATAATGGTTTAACAACTAAACTAATGGAACCCACCACAGACACAACAGTGCAGTGGAGAGGCAATTACTTAACTAGATCAACTTGCTTGAGGCTAAAAGTCAGTGTAGTTGTGTCCTGTGCTGTGTCAATGAGGGCTGTGCTCTCTCTTTTTACTGCCATCATGTTCTAGCGTCTCTAAAGTCTGTGTAAGCATGCTATTATGAGTACATGGTAGCAATTTATTGATGCCAATTAGCCAGGCCTGTCATCATGTTAAGGCCACCACGCCCATGTTGTTCATATTTTTCCTTACAATTTTTTTATTATTCCAATACCTAATTTTATTGTTAAAATTCAACCGTTGGCCAAGTGCAAAAATATTAGTCGTTATCAAGAGTACAAGTTAAATTCCAGGCATAAATCGTTTTTGTAAAACACATTTTTACTATTTTCAATAAAGTTAAATTCGATTACCATTAATCTTTTATGTGGCTTGTTTTTGTAGAGCTTGGGTGTAGTGCTCTATGTTCTAGTGTGTGGATCTCTACCATTCGATGATTCAACTCTGCAAGCATTGAGGCAACGTGTTTTGAGTGGAAAATTTCAGATTCCATTTTACATGTCGAGTGGTAAGTGAAGACTCATTTTTTTAATTTACAACATCAGCTTAATGGTCTAATATGGTTGTGTTGCCTGTCAGAATGTGAACAGCTGGTGAGAAAGATGCTGTTAGTCAACCCCGAAAAGCGATACACAATGCATCAAGTGTGCAAACACAAGTGGATGACTATGTCTGGACCTGATGAAGTCTTTGAAAAGCTGATAGAAGATTGTCAAAAAACAAAGGTCTATTTTTGCTGAATAAAACTTAGAACTGATGTGTCATTTAGTCACCATAGCCATTATGTTGAGTACTAAAAACGTTTTTACCTTTGTAAAAAGGGTTTTGGTTTGGATTAACACATAGTAGTGTACTAAAAAATGTTTTTTGTTTCTTACCAATAAATATACACTCTTGTTGATGTTCATCTGCTGATGAGCCTGAAATGTTTATCAAAAGTGACACCAAATCTTGTGTGTGATCTAGGTTCTGAATGAAAAAGAGCCGTTAAACGAACTCATCTTGAACGAAATGATTGCGGCTGGAATTGAAAGAGAAAAGATTGTCAAAGTAATATGTTACACCTATAATTTGTTACATTTAAGTACTGGAATAGTACAGAATATAATAATTTTCATATTAAAGGCAATATGTGTCATAAAACACCAGAGTGCCATTGGCTTCCCTTGATTTACATAGAAGCAGCTTAACAAACACTTATACTCCCTTTTAATAACTCAAGTGGATTGTGCATCTCTGTCATAACTGTTCTCATATGAACAAGTTCAAATTGAAACAACCAGCTCATTCTTGTCACTATCTGTTTGCTGGAAACATTTTTGCCTTACTTTCCTAGGAAATCAATTATCTGCCTCACAGAGTGCGCTGACCACAAACCTAAAATGCGCATTTCAATGTTATGTCTCTTGTTGCAGTCAATTACAAATAAGGAATATGACAACTACAGTGCAATCTACTACCTTCAACTGGACAAATGGAGAAAACACAAGTCAGCTCGAGCCTTAGCACAATCAAGGCTTTATTCTGCAGATGTAGGTGTTTGCAAAGTCCTGTTAACCGATCTATGCGTACAGCATTGATTTTTGTCATTGTCACATGATGTAGGGACATTTTTCCTGCATTTCAACAAAAACTTTTTTCAAGGAATACTTTAGTTAAAGTCTGGGTATTAAAAACTGTAAAGTAAGTAATTACAAATTTTTCATTCAAAGGTTCTGAACTCACCTCTTTTCCCATTCCAAACTATAAAGTTATAACGTTTAATATGTTTGATACAGGGACCTAATGCAACAGTGATGCCTTTTAACGCTGCTGGTCAGCATCGTCCAATGGCCCCCCTTCACCAAACAATGCATCAAAAACCAGTGGTCATTAATCCAGCAGTCTTCCCAGGCAACCGACCACTTCTTCATGAAAACATACGAATTCCAGTTGAAAATTCCAAGGTTTCCAATAGCATGGCAAATCATGCACCTTGTGAATCCACAATGAATACTATTACAGTGGAGGTAAAAAGTAGCATTAAGCTCTGTTAGTTTGGGATTATGTTATGAGATACTTTGAGTGTAAGCAGATTTGATTAGTCAGTATGAGCTTGATACTGTGGCTTATGATGCACAAGATTTGAGTCACTGATATTTCTCGGTGTCAACATTAGCAACCACATTTCTCCTTTTCATATTATTAATTATTCTGAACCTAAAGGAAGTTATTGCAGTAGAAGAGTAGATGATGCATATNCAATAAGGACTGTTGATTTACTTTATGTACCCCATGCCTTTCACTAAATCTCATGAAACCTTTCAACTTCCAAAAAATATCACCTGTGCTGTTGCTTTAGTTAGGTGCTAAGGTTGGAAAAACGTATATAAGTGACTATTTTTGCCCCAGCTCTACCAAAAAGGTACAACTAAAATTCCACAATACATCTAAATTTTATTCCACAATGCATCTAAATTTTTACTGATGCTGCAAAAAATCCAACCTCTTGAAATACTTCTCATATTTGTTATGTCTATCCATCATTATAATTTCTTAAAAGCCCAGCCGTATAATAGCTAAAACTAAAACAAGCAGTGTCGATCAGCTCTGTTACGTTTGTAAATGCCGAAAGTTAAAAACATATTTGACCCGTTAAAAAAAGTGCTGTCAATTGACCGGTCAATTGACCATATTTGACCGGTCAATTGACGGGCTTGCCAACCCTATATGAGATACTTTGAGTGTAAGCAGATTTGATTAGTCAGTATGAGCTTGATACTGTGGCTTATGATGCACAAGATTTGAGTCACTGATATTTCTCAGTGTCAACATTAGCAACCACATTTCTCCTTCATATTACTAATTATTCTGAACCTAAAGGAAGTTATTGCAGTAGAAGAGTAGATGATGCATATGTCTTGGACATCCAGCAGCGACAAGGCTTGGTTTCCTTGTGGTTACCCAGTTGTTGCATAGCCCACCACCTGTGATTGATAATGAAAAACAAACTAAATCTAAAGGCAATGTCTTGACCTTTCTGCTGTGGTTGCATTTCCTTTCACTAACACAAACAAGGCATAATACGTACAATTTTATTATTATATTTTGGACCAAAGTACAACTAAGGTTGTTTTATGAATGTTGTGTACTGAATGTATTGACTGACTGAACATCCTTGCTGAGTCAAAACATGTTTAAATATTTTTAGCCGCCTACTCCAATGGGGGTTGAATCGCGTCAAGCAAACCGTCTAAATGTTCCACACTTGCAGCTAAACAACCAGATAATTCCAGTGAGTTTTGTGAATTGTTTAATATGACATAGTAATAGCGATAAAGTTAACAACATACCATTGCCTGCCCATTTTTCATGCAAAGTAGTCTTGTGAAATAACCAAATAATTTTTCTCACAAGTAAAAAGATGGGGCAAAGCATTAATTTGGTTTTTTACACTTTAAAAAAGGCATTTTAAAATCTGTGATGGCTGCTGTTTGTAATTTTGTGTGGAACCAAACATAAATTTTGTGTTTAGGATGATGCAATGTCTGATGAATCAGATGGGGATGAACCAGCACCAGAAGCACTTGCCAGATATCTTTCCATGAGGAGACACACTGTTGGGGTATCAGATGCAAGGTAATACTAATATTTCCTTGTTACCTCAATTTGCGTTTTAAAAAAAAACATTTTTGGGAGTTTGTGTTGAAAATAAAACAACAGAATTTGTGTCTGCAAAAATTATTTGTGCAATTTCGTGTCTGACAACATATTCACATGAATTTCTAATTTATAGGACCGATCTTCCTGTTAGCAATGAAACCATTGGAAGCCAGAGCAGAAAAAATGAGCTGAGTAAAGTCGGTCTTCTTCAGATGCCAACAAACTCTCAAGTGCGACCAACCAACATGTTGCCTTTGAACACTTCCAATGCTCCCTTTATGAACATGCAGCCTCTGCAATACAAGGTAATCTTCTGGGTAATGCTTTTTGTTGTATCTCTTTGTGTGGAAGCTGAAAGGTGAATAATGACAGACTGTGTTGATACATGCAGCATTATGTGTTAACACACCTTTTAGCACTAGTTTTTACCCCTCTGGTATGTTGAATATAATTTTCAGGGTTGTAGAAACAGTACACAATAACTTGGATGGTTTTGCCCTTTTTAAAGTGACATCTTCCGACTGCCATGTTGTCAAAACCCTGCGGTGGTAGTCAACATGGCCCTTTCATAGACCTAAAATTGCTATTAAAGACTGTGTATAAATGTTTAACAAGACTTTATGGAACCACGAAAGTGGTTCCCATCACCGACGGCTTTCCTGATGCGCGAATAAAATGTTTGCTTATAAGTTTGTTTGCACTGTGAAGGCAGGTCATAAAAAGGGCTTGTTCATTCGTTTAATCTTTACCCATCAGTTGTCATCTCTCTAAACTCTGAGTAAGGCACGAGCATCGGGTTTCTTGTTTGTCAATCACAAACTTTATTATTGTTATGATGTAATATAGTTTTACCATTTTATAAGATTTCTGTTACCATTTTTCAATGCACAATAGAGTCTTTTACCAGAAAATTTAATGATTGACCAGTGTTCATCCCTGCTGGCCTCACTGACAATTTCTAAGAAAATCTTGCCTTTTCTTGTAACTTGTTTTTACCCAGGGATTGAGAGAATCATCATGCCTTCTTGTAATTTGCGTTTTAATTATTGTGGCACTATACATGGATCTGTTCATCATAACTATTCATAACTATTGAATAAATTTTTTCACAAAATACTTCGTGGAAGACCATCATGTTAAAAAGTCACTCCTTATGAAAACCTAATGTGCACATTCTTTCAGTTCTGTGTTTTAGTGTTGATAATGAACACATTTAATGGACCGTTGCAGGAACAAGGATTGCTGAAACCTCCAGTGTTACAGTTGGCTTCCCGTGACCCCATGGGACGTCGCGCATCTGACGGTGGTGCAAATATACATCTTTTCATGCAAGAAATAAACAGAAAGAAATTGCAATCAGCCAAAGGCCAATCACAACTTGCTAGGCAGACTAATCCTGTTGCTATGACAACCAACGTTTTTCATGAAAGTGATGAGGTAATTAGGTCTGTTTGTTTGATATACATATTTTGGCTGTTTTTACCGCGACCCAGAGCTTAAATGCGATTTTTGCTGGTAATGTAAAAATGATTTCGCTTCAATTATTGTCTTTTAGCTAAAACAGAGGGAAATTGGCGAGGAAAAAACAGATGAGGAGTCTGATGGAGAACCTGATGTTGAAGCAGTGCGGAGGTATTGTTGCATACTTGTCCAAATAGTGGGTCATGAACCAAGTTTTAATCACTACACCTTTTCGCGCTTGCCTCTGAGAAATTATTTTAATTTATGCTCAATTTTGTGTTTAATGGGCATTTTGTTTGCAAAAAATTCCACTTAAAAACTTACAGTCTTATGTTGTTATTTTGAAAATATTGTGCTCCCAAAATAATTGCACCCCAATTCCCATGACTATGTTTTGTGGGTTGCACCAAAAATACTTTGCAGACCCTTGTTGTAAAGGCGGTTTAGTAACAAAACTTATCTTAGACTAAATTTAAATTAAAAACAGGCAGTTTTGCAATAAAAAAAACATGTGTTTCAAATTTGTTTTTTTGACCCTACAGAATATTAAATCAATGCTTAACGAGAAAAAAAAATGTTTGTCTCTCTTTTCCAATATACGTAGTTTTGTTTTGTTCCTCTTTTGCTGCACAATAGCTGTGGCAAATTAGGGGCAGGACGGTTTATAGTAAAAACAGTTGGGATGTGCCAGGCTAATACCCGAGTACTTACCGAGAGCAAAACAAAAAAAGAAGTGATGTCGAAAACATCAAATTTGTAAACAAATGGTACTAATCTATTGTTAGGTTAATTGTCTTTTAGTATCTTATGTTAAACCTCAGTTTTAAATATACAGTACTATTCATATTTTTTTTCTGTAGAACCATGTAATGTGTAAACTAAATAGTCACTGCAAAAAAAAATATTGCACAAAACAATTGCAACATATGACTGCATTTCCTTATGATTCTCTATCATTTTTGTCACAGATACATGGCATCAAGGGGTGGCACCCATCGTCACACAATACCAGTAATGGATATAACAGATATGGAAGAGCATCCACAAAGCAGTGGTGGAAATACCCACGGTAATATAGGCCACAGTAGAATGCAACCAATACGACCATCCAGACGTTCTGGCTTACTCTTCCCTCCTGAAAAGTATGTAAATTTCTTGTTACTGTTGTGTTGGAAGGTTTTATTGCTTTACACCACTATGGCAAATGTTTATTTGTAGAGTCTCCAATGAAATAGTGGATGTAAAACTGTGACATTGTTGTTGCATGTGGCAAGGATTAAATAAATTGGAAAAGCGTTCTTGTAGGTTGAAACTGTCACTATGACTAAAAGTTTTGTTTTGTCTAAGTTCAAGCAATAGCTGCATTTAACATAACGTAACCAAATTGGTTTCATCAATCATGGTTTCAAATTTACATTTATCTTCAGGCTTAGCTCTGTTTTTTTTCCTTTATAGCATATTTCTTTTTCAAGAACGATGTCAGAATGATTAGTTCCAACAAAACACAGAAATATCTTTTTGTTTAGTGATTCTATGATGATGAAGCAATCGTTTCAAGCATCTGATCCGTACAGACGGCGAGCATCTGATGGTTCAGCAAGTCTACAAGCATTTAAAGCACAACTTGAAGCATCCAAACAATTTGACAGTGTACAGCAGGTGGGAATTATTTTTTTGTTAGATTTTAGATTTTACCTATATGTAGCACCTGGCAAACAAATTAATGAGTATGAATCTTTTTTTATTGTGCTGCAACTGATTTTTTGCTGCAAAATCTGCAGACTCAAAGAGTGGTTAGCGTAAACACAGGACACAATACTTGGCCAAATTCATNTTATCTCTAATATTATCGATGCAGACAGCACAAGAGACACACAAAATGGGACATCCTGCTGCGATGTTTAACAAGCGAAAAGAGATTTGCGTCGCTCTCCTCTCACATGTTTGGTGTAAAAAGGGGTGGCCATCGCCCAGGAAATCGATGCCTATGCATGATGATACTTGCATTACCTTATGTGCCTTTGTGTACTATTTTCACCATAATCCCACTGCAAAGTTTGGCAAATGTGATTTGATTCTACACAGATCGAATTCAAATGACTCTATATTCTACTTTGAACATCCCTAGCAGCCTAAACGCCCACCAGGGACCACTTGTACTTACCTCTGGTCTACACTGATGTATAAGAAAGTTTGTTGTTTTATTCAGATTTTACATGCACCTGAACATAGGCGCTCACCCATCCATACCTCTGGCACTTCCATCCATCCTAATGTTGGCTTTCAAATACAGGTATAAGTTTAAAATAACTAGAACAGTATTAATCCAGTCAAAACTGAAGTAAGTAGTGATAGAGTGTTTATCCCTTTTGGATACATTTGTGATTGGATTTCAAACCTATGCTGTTAAATGCACAGGAATGTCAATCAGGTAGACTTGGAGAAGCAAGTGATATCTGCACAACAGATAGTTCTGATTCCAGTTTGCTTGAAGAATTGACAAGTTTTCTTCATGGAACAGATGAGACAAATATTGCAATAGGGGACAGAACCAACAGCAACTCTAGTATTGAATCGATTGCGGAGGGCAGAAATTTAAGAAAAGATGTTGATGTGTGTGATAGCTTTTCAGATGATGGCTTCAAACAATTTGAAGATGATTATGAGTATGCAATATCACCAGCCAGTTCAGCAACTAGTTTATTGGAAGGTGTTTCAGAATTCTTGCACTCGTCAAATATATTTCAGTCACTACCAGTAGAAGATTGCTCTTTGCAACAGGCCAGTCACTGCTTTTACATTAAAAAGTAGAAAAAGTGTCACTTAGTGTTTGGTGGCTTGGCACAAATAAGTTTTGTAATACTTTTTTGGAAAAGAAGGGCAAAAGACAGGGAAGACAGTGTGAAAAATTGGTCCCGTTTCAATGACTATGAAAAAAACTTGACAAAGGCATGTTGTTTAAAAGATCTGGTCATGTGTTTGATTACACAGTTATTGTATTGTTTACTAGCCCTGTCCAATTATAAGGAAATGTAACGGATATAAGTTAATCAACTTGTTAGGAAATTACTGTTCAACAGTTGCAAAAGTACACATTATTAGTTTTATATTGTCAAGGTAAAGACTGTGATGGTGTACAATTAAAAAACTTTTTCTTTCAGGATGCATTTCGACCTATTTGCCACGATGATCAACCACAATCTTCCACCCAGAATCCCATACTTAGTAATGTCACTTATCCCTTTTCAACTGGTAAGAACAGCTTGAACATGTGAACTTATTCCAAATGCTAACTATTGGTAACATAGTAATAGATCCTGTACCTTATTGTTTTTTTTTCTTTCCTGGAGGTTTGTCCATGCACTTTTACCATGAAATGGTGGATGAAACTTTTATAACTGGTAGATGTGGTCATTGAGTTGTGCCATTGGTTTCATTTGACCCAGTAACCCAGTGGTTCCCAACCTTTTCTGACTGGTGACCCTTCTATAATGATTTAAAATATCTTGCGATCTGACCAACCATTTTTTTGTAAACAACAATTGCTTTTCACTGTATATTATTTATTTGCATTCATTTTTGCTCCCTGAAACGGCTGGCTTTGCAACTTCATGGCCTTAACCTAAGGATTTTATTGTTGATGACAATAATTACTGTGACATTTTATTGACAATGCCTGTGCAGTTAGCTATGGGCACATAGCCTACTGCTTATTGTACCTGACAAGACAGGTAATGCAGGCCAAACCAGTTGTAACCTATGTGTGATAAAAAGTTGTAAAAATATCACAGATCTGTCTGCGTTTGTAAAAATATCACACATCTGTTGCTACCCCCAAAAAACCTCCCTGTGACCCTTTTTGGGGTCATGACCCCCAGGTTTGGAACCACTGTTGTTACCCCGCTAGCCCCAAAAGAAAAAAAACTTTTTCGTGTTTCCACAAATTATAAGATTTTGTGACTGATAATAGAGCTGAAGCTTACAGCACACTCAAATCAGTCTGTGTATTTCCTATTGCGAATAATAAAATCGATTTCGCCAAACAAATGGCATTATCAGTTCTTATTCAAGTAGATTCTATTTGAATAAGAAGCCCAGAAGTTGACCTGCTTGCCTCATCAAGTTTGTATATTGGGCCATAGTGGTGTGCAATTCTGTTTCCTTTAGTTAATGTACTAATCACACACCTACAGTACCATACTTTATCAAGAAAATCGCATAGTTTACAACATTGCAGTTTGCAGAAACAATTATGTGCAACAACTTTGTATAGAGACCTCTGTGTTCGTTTGTGCAGTGCCAACAATGCATCCAGCCAACCAAGGAATTTTCACTGCCAACTCTGTTGCCCATCCAAAGTTTAACATGTCCGATGCTGACGGCAATAGCAACAACAACAATTACAAAAATATGGTTGAATCTTTGCCTGGGGACAGTGAAATGTCTGAACAGTCAGGTTTTTCTATGGACTCTGACAAGGAGCCAACTTGCAGTCATTTCAACCCATTGGGTTACCAAGTGGGAAGAGTTCAACAAGGAAAGGTGTATGGCTACAGTGAGTCACCTGACAATTCTGTTGCTGACACTGGCTTTTATGGCGGCCATTCCTTACAGCGCCGACTAGGGGGGAATTCTGGCCTCAGTTACCCAATTCCTGTTCCCCATGCTGGATACACAACCCGGAGCTGGTACAAGCCAAATCACTCCGTCCTGCCCTCTCTTGGAGAGGAGGATGCTAGCCATCTTAGGACATCACCTTGTCCTGAGAATCCACCTGAAACATTTGTAAGGCGGTCACTGTCACCTGGTGAGATTGCCGTGTCCCATGGTTACAATGGAAATCCAGTGTATGGGAGCCATCCATCACCAACAAACTCTTATATGAATGAATATGTGCGTTCAACCCAGTCACCCAATCCTTCCAACCCATACCATTCACCTGTCGCAGAACATCCAAGTCCCAGCGTTGCACAGGTTTCAGGCAATACATGGCCTGTGGCTATGGATGACATTGGTGCCACTGTCTCCACAGTTACTATGACATCATCTTCCTCACTTGGTAAACTTCCCACAGTTCTACCGATACCGCAACCAAGAAGTTCAACTGAGATCACGCCAGGTACAAAATTAATAGTTTTTGTGCTCATACATTGTGTGAATAAACTCCTTGCTATGTAATCGCTAACAATGCAAAAATAGGCCATTTTGTTTGCAATAGTCTTTAGTCAGGAGTTTATGCAATACTTTAACCGTAAACTTAAACATGACATGGTTTGTGCAGAGTTTTGCACCCAACACTCAAATTCAAGTGTTCAACTCAATGTTTCCATGCCAACCAACAGCATCATGTGTGAACTGCAAAGAACCCTTCAGTATCGATGCAGATCGATCGACTACGAACAGGAGTCAGAGTGGAAACTTGCACTGAGAAAAAGCAATTTGTTTTTGGAAATTGAGGTGATTAAATTAGGAATACATTCTGCTGACGAGTTTTTCTATTTCTGTGTGTTATAATATATGTTAAACTTGTCACCAAATTTAAGCAGGAAAAATATAAAAAAAACTGCTAATTTTTGGTCCGTAATAAATTCGTTGTGGTTTAGGTTCTTGAGGGAGTGCCACAAAATTGTTTAAAAATCCGACGCCTTGCAGGAGATCAGTTTGAATACCGCCAGCTATGCCAAGAACTTCTTGCTGGATTTTTGTGAGTCATTACATGTTTGCCTCTGCATCGTTTGTGCAAAAATTTTATACCTTGTTAATGATTTTCACTGCACAGACAGTGGCTAGAATATATATTTTTACAGAGTGTTTGAACCAGCTTGTTTCCATCAATATTTTAGAAGTGTTTGATTAACACTAGCTTTGGTTTTGGAAAAAAACTCTTTTGTATTGGCCAAAATGATAAATGAATTCTAGTTTCAAATATTTGAAGCAGTTCTATAAACTGAATGCGCATAAGTTGATGTACCATGTCCAGAACTAATGGTTTGCACAAATCTATGAGAGGGATATGAATTTTTTAAAGCAATGCAAAAGCACAAGCAAAATTATATTTGCTTTTAAATACTGATACATTTACAATCATGGTTGCAATGCCTCATTCAGCAAGTATAAAACCAATTTTAAACTGCGTTTACATGTACATCACACACTGTTTACCCCAATTTGATTTTTGCTTGTTATAATAGGGAGATAGTGTGATTGATTTATTTTCACTAAATGTCGTTACCGAAACTATTTTGTATGTTTAAATCAGTTGCAATTGCATTGAATGCAAGAGCCCGCCACAAAACCGGTTGTATATATATATATACTTGTTAATCCATCTCATTATTTCTGACAAAATTGCTTTGAAGCCACAACAGATTGTACAACTGTTTAATGGATGTTTCCAAAATGCCAGAACTAAAAAACATAAAATGGTGAAAAAGGTATTATGTTAAACCTGCGAAGTTATTCCAATACTAAAGAATTTAACATATTTGATAAATAGAATGTAGTAAAAATATGCTGTTCATGTAGTGATAGGTGCAGTAATAGCTTACAAGTTCCAACATCTTGAAACAGTATTACACAGAAATTTAATCATGTTGTTTTACTTGAGTAAAGGGTATTTTCACATTACTGTCCATTCCTGTGTACTGGCAGGTTGTGTCAGAGTTGGACACTTTTTAATGCTTGCCTGTTTGCAAACCTACTCCTGACATTTACTTTTAGTTTGTCAAGCCTTTACATTTCATGCCATCATCGCCGTGTGTTGTATCATTGTGAGTTTCCTTCTTATTCTGTAATAACACAATACATTTGCTTGTGACCAACTCGTCAGTGTTGAAATAGAATCACGATCCCTGTTGCATTGTGCAAGCGGACGGCCGAACTGTTAATCATACGTAAGAAGTGTTCTGCACAGTCGCTTGCCTTGTATCTTGCTCATGTCCCAGACACATAAAAACATGTGCATTTGCCAACTTTTACCCAAATCTTACCCCAAACCCAGTAAATTTTTAATCTGTCCCAGCATTTGTGTAAAAATAAATCAACGTTTCTCAGTCTGAAACCATGCCAATGTTATCTATAGCTCTTTGCACACGTTTTATGCTTTTACAAGTTTTTACTTCTTACCGCAAAATGAACAGTTGTAGCATCATCACTACAAGGCTGTTCCACTTTTCTATTGTATGTCTGTGCTACTATCCCTATGTTGTCTTGACTGAGAATAAAGTTAAAATCTGACATACCTGACTGCTAAATAAGAATGGGGCTGATGAGTAAAATGCATGATACCAATTTTACACACACATATGTAGGTTAAACAGTGCACAAGGATAGAGCAACACAATTAACCTGATAAAACATACCGACATAATATCCCTGGTAATTCCTATCGCCAATGATGTCTTTACAAGTAGCATACAAATTCCTTAAATGCACCCTGAATACAAATTGCATCTAATTGATATGATACTATATGTATATACAGACATGATAGATCTTAAAAGAAAAATTAGTGCAAAACATCGTACCATTTTTTAGTTGGTTGGTGTTTTTTGGTCATTGTAAGGATAATGACAAAATTACACATTCGATAAAATCTTATCAAGCATCTCTACTTCAAATAAACTTACATTTGTGATTTAAAATTTTTACTAAATAAAACACTAACTAGATTCAGATCACCACATACAATACACAAACATTTTTCACAAGCCTTCTCTGAATTTCTGATTTGGTGTAATAAAAAACGAAAAACATTGCCAGGCATAACTTAACATGCATCTGCTACTAGTTCAACATCTTCATGTAGACTTTTGTTTGATGCTGGCCGTTCTGGTAAACACAAAATATCTATGAATTTTAAATTTCAATCAGTTGTTTTTATCTGAACAACCTGCTTAGTAAAATTCTGTAATATACCTGCTATGCATCATCATTTTACAATAGCAAGCTCCCAAAATGTAACATAGCTAGTTTGTTGACTACCTGATAGTGGGGGAGAAAGATGTTGTGGATGTGGAGAAGGACCTTTTGATAATTCTGGAGACAGTCGCTCATCAAACATCTCAGGTGAAGGAATTCTTGGTGAAGTTGATTTTCTACAATGGGATGTTCATATCAGGCGATTAAAATAAGCACACACGCTGTAATTTCCCAATGTTGTTTTGCATTTAATACTTGTTACAACAATTTTTGTCATTGCAAGAAATTATCACACTTGAGTATGTAAGCACGTGTTAGGTACAAAATTTGTTACTCTTTTAGTAAATTGAATTTACCTTGATGGTGCGCTGTGGCAACTTCCACGTATTTGCTCTGGTGAATTCTGTTTGGAACGAGGGGTTGGAGATTTTTTTACTGCTCCAGATGGCTGTGGTACTTTTTCAGTGGCAGATTTTCTTGGCGTTGACACTCTTCCAGACTAAAAAGCACACAGATATCAAATAGGCACACTTTCTAAATCTGAGTGTCAGGTGTAGTCGAACACAATAAACATTTTTTTTTGCCTAAATAATTTTTGTTTGTTTGATTTTATTCTCAGTGTGACTGCATTATGAATGTAATGAGTCATTACCTCATTTGCTGTAAAACTTTCACTTGATTTTTTCAATTTTGTTATCAGATTCCACTAATTCCTAATGGGAATACACCATAAGCCCTGGGATAAGGGTTGCAACCTAACAACTACAAAATAGTTGCACAACACTCAGCTTGTTGGTTGGCTATTTTCTTCTTTGATATTTGATAACCCATTACAGCAACTTATCTTCTTGCTCACAAAGCACTGTTTCAAATTAAAGCTTGTTATATCAAATAACAAGCATTGTTAAGTTGATATTTTATACACTGAATGAAATGTGTGTTTATAATGTGTCATTAACTTACCTAATCTTGTATACACTTTTGGTAAATTACAAAAAAAGGAATTCACAAAACAATGTAAGCACTTTCTAATCTCCATTATTTTCATCTTTCTCATTTCAAGTATTCATAATACAACAAAGCTTTAAATAAATAGCAAGTTGCCTATTACAAATATCCATGTACCTTTCCTGGTGAGAATTCCTTGTAGCCATTAACAGCATTATTCAGAGGTGATGTTTCCTTAAAACTGAGTAGATTGTTTGCAGCCCGAGCTGATCTTGCAGTGTAAGAGGGTCTTGCTGGGGGAATATTCCTTGGCATATCCCAAGTACCTGCAATGCAGGAGTATTGAAATAAAACTTTAAGGACAATGTACCAAATATAAGTAATTTCAATTATTTTATTAAAATTTATGCTTTTCAGATAAGTTTATTTAGAGCAACTTAGGCATACAATTTTACCCATAAAAGTTCCCCATGGTGATTCAGTTGACCGAGGAATTGCTGATTTTAGGTGGCCCCGATCAGTTGCTATAATTTGTGTAAAACCTTCCAATGTGCTTGGTCTTTCTTTGTGCTTTCTGGGCACTGTCCAATTCTTCAGTTTTTTTGGATTAAATGCATCTTCATACTGTTGATGAAGTTAAAAAGAAACTATAGCTTGTCTTATCAACTAAACAGGATCTATTGTCAAACTAAGAGATTATTTGGTTGATAGCTGAATTATTGCAATATTTTAAGTTAGCTACACAAAAACTCGCACATGTTTCTGTTTTGATCGCTTCTAAGTTCGAGGGTGTGGCACTTACTTGATTTGCACTGAAATGTGACGACATCCCGGCAAATGCAAAACGACAGATAACACGTGGAATGTACTTTTTGTTTTATTTTATCTGTGAACACAATAAACAACAACTCTATGAAGATTTACTTTGATATAAATGTACAGACTGACTAAATTCAATTAATTTTTCTGCTGAAAAAAGTCATTAACATACCGTGCCAAAGAAACCGACAGTCTTTTTCCTTGGGCAACTTTTCAGCGGGGATCGAGTTACCATAACAACTACGTTCTTGGGGGCGCTAGACTGACCTGTATTACAATTTTTAATTTTTTTCAAAAATGTCATTGCAAGTGCCAACTTACGTACACTGCAATTAAAAATAATTATTTTTAACCGTTTGTAAATGTCACACACTTAAATGAGTTCAAAGATAGCACCACCCGTTCGTCGCATAGAATTCGCCCATAAATAATAAATTAGTAAGGGAACAAGCCAAGTTAAAGTACATAATTCTGATTTAAACCTTGAATATGTATGTGGCAAACCCCTAGACATGTTATATATTGACTCCCCCTCCTCTTGCGTCTATGTGCATTGCCTGTTTTGTGCGTCAGCGATATAAGGGGCTTCCCCTAAACTTAACAGCAGAAAGCGTTTAGGTGTTTTTCGTTGACCTAAATACAACCACTGTGCAAAAAAATGAAAGTAATAATACAGTTTATTCTCCTAAACCAGACTAAATTCGATTTGTTTTGATTTTGTAAGGTTAGGTTTAACAGATTTATTTAAACAGAACAATTTAACACTTTAACTTTGTTTCGGAGAAATTAAGAATTGCTATGTTTGAGCTTCCGGAATTAGCAAGCGGCATCTTAACTAACTGACGTGCGTGCTTGGTGCTTGAGAGATCGTTGCAAAGAGTTAGATGCTTTCCAAAACAGGTGTATCTATTCAAAATTTAATTTGGAAACAGTTTGAAATTATCGCATTGTATCAAATTTGTCTGAGGTTGAAAGACACAGCCACAGGAAGAATTTAAAAATCCAAGAGGACCAAACCTCCATTCACATTTTCAACATACAAATAACTCGATGATTATAAATATATATTCATTGTGCACGTACAGAGAAAGGTAAATAGTAGGGAAAAAATGCGGAAAATTTGGCAGAGATTTTTTCAGCAATAAGCGGGAAAATAATAAGTTCAAGGCAATCATGGATGTATACGATCAAAACAAAGACTGTGTCTACTGTAGATCAAATATCATATCAGACAAACAAAACAAAAGTGTCATAGCAAATAACAGAAACTGTGGATTTTCGCAGAACATAATTTTGGAACAAATCTGGATGCAAACATAACTATACGATAGGCCTAGAAATATGATTTCTTTTATACTAACAAGGTAATAATCGTCGAAGTCTTTTGCAATTGTTTGCAGAGGGAACATTGTCGCATGTCGCTTCAATACTTTACATTACCTAAACAAATTCCGCCCTAAAATACAATGTCGCAGTCGCAGTCCAGAGAGCACTGTTTTATGAAACTTCATCAAACGTTTTATGGTGTTATACGTGTAAAAATTGGTTTACCATGAAACCTTTGTGCTTGCGACCCAAGATAGCCAGTTTTGAGATACTTAAAGTATTTTTTAATCTTAACTAGCTTTTAAATACCCTCGGATGTGATTTTGGAAGTCAGTAATACAGATGTCACGGTTTCTTGCTGCTGTTTGGTACCTCAAGGAAGATAAATCTTTCAAGCATGTGGTTAACTCGTTGCAAAGATGTATGATCGGACAGCATATGTACCGAGAACCCAAACCGTGATGGTAAAGTCACGTTTTAGGGTCTCAGGGACATCAACCGCCAAAAGTGAAACCACAACTGTTCGTTATATAAGTTACTATGCAAGCTTGTTTACTCAGCTTCGAATTTCATTTCCTTATCAAACTTTTTTGTTTTTTAACTGAGATCATTACTGGTTATTCAAGTGCTCACAATGGTTATATTCTTGTTCACAAAAATCTTACTTTGGAGGCTAGGGAGTGATATTTGGAGGCCAAATGGGAGCTAGAAGGTTGCACAGTAGTGTAAATCTTACTATACAACCAACTACCTCAAGTCTGACACTCTTACTTTTGCCAATGCCCGTACTCTCAAGTAATTTGGTTGAAATTTCGTGGATTCTGACACCCATAAACTCGAGCTTGAGATCCAATGAGGTCTCCACACACAAGTTCAAATTTCTGGGTGCGAGCATCACGCAGCGGTTACGAAACTTGCCATTGACACTACTTTATATTAACCACTGACGTATAGCCTCTGGCCAGACGATAAA
>QXVZ01007723.1:23423-41992 GCA_008931825.1 Phallusia fumigata
TGTTTGAGCTTCCGGAATTAGCAAGCGGCATCTTAACTAACTGACGTGCGTGCTTGGTGCTTGAGAGATCGTTGCAAAGAGTTAGATGCTTTCCAAAACAGGTGTATCTATTCAAAATTTAATTTGGAAACAGTTTGAAAGTATTGTATCAAATTTGTCTGAGGTTGAAAGACACAGCCACAGGAAGAATTTAAAAATCCAAGAGGACCAAACCTCCATTCACATTTTCAACATACAAATAACTCGATGATTATGAATATATTCATTGTGCACGTACAGAGAAATAGTAGGGAAAAAATGCGGAACATTTGGCAGAGATTTTTTCAGCAACAAGCGGGAAAATAAAAAGTTCAAGGCATTCATGGATGTATGCGATTAAAACAAGGACTGTGTCTACTGTAGATCGAATATCATATCAGACAAACAAAACAAAAGTGTCATAGCAAATAACAGAAGCTGTGGATTTTCGCAGAACATAATTTTGGAACAAAGCTGGATGCAAACATAACTATACGATAGGCCTAGAAATATTATTTCTTTTATACTAACAAGGTAATAATCGTCGAAGTCTTTTTGCAATTGTTTGCAGAGGCAACATTGTCGCATGTCGCTTCAATACTTTACATTACCTAAACAAATCCATAAAAGTTTAGGCTGGTTAATCACTGGGATGGCGCGCATCATTTTGCAGCGGCGTAATTTAGCTATTTGTTGAAACCAGTGACAGATATTTAAATTAAAATTCCGCCCTAAAATACAACGTCGCAGTCGCAGTCCAGAGAGCACTGTTTTATGAAACTTCATCAAACGTTTTATGGTGTTATACTTGTAAAAATTGGTTTACCATGAAACCTCTGTGCTTGCGACCCAAGATAGCCAGTTTTGAGATACTTAAAGTATTTTTTAATCTTAACTAGCTTTTAAATACCCTCGGGATGTGATTTTGGGACTCAGTAATACAGATGTCACGGTTTCTTGCTGCTGTTTGGTACCTCAAGGAAGATAAATCTTTCAAGCATGTGGTTAAACTCGTTGCAAAGATGTATGATCGGACAGCATATGTACCGAGAACCCAAACCGTGATGGTAAAGTCACGTTTTAGGGTCTCAGGGACATCAACCGCCAAAAGTGAAACCACAACTGTTCGTTATATAAGTTACTATGCAAGCTTGTTTACTCAGCTTCGAATTTCTTTTCCTTATCAAACTTTTTTGTTTTTTAACTGAGATCATTACTGGTTATTCAAGTGCTCACAATGGTTATATTCTTGTTCTCAAAAATCTTACTTTGGAGGCTAGGGAGTGATATTTGGAGGCCAAATGGGAGCTAGAAGGTTGCACAGTAGTGTAAATCTTACTATACAACCAACTACCTCAAGTCTGACACTCTTACTTTTGCCAATGCCCGTACTCTCAAGTAATTTGGTTGAAATTTCGTGGATTCTGACACCCATAAACTCGAGCTTGAGATCCAATGAGGTCTCCACACACAAGTTCAAATTTCTGGGTGCGAGCATCACGCAGCGGTTACGAAACTTGCCATTGACACTACTTTATATTAACCACTGACGTATAGCCTCTGGCCAGACGATAAAAGGGACCAAATATTTCATGGGTTAACAGATTACTTTATATGTACGAGCGATCAATATTGCTACATTATTTAATTTTGTACATTTAACATGTTAATTTAATTCTAATGGCGTCCTTTCCCATTGTGACTGACATACCTATAGAACAGTAGTAAAAATGTACTTTACTCCTTTTTCAGCGAAAATCCAAATTAAGAATATTTAACATTTGGGCCGTTTACCATGCATTGGAACTGCCGAAGATATAAGATTTTGAAATAACAACAGAGATACTTTTAGCAAATAAGCATTTATGTCATAGCAAGCGTCGGGGCTGCAGGAGAGAATTTCTAAGAAGCGTTGCATCGTTCCTTTTCGTTCTTTATAATTGATGACCTCGAACCTGGCAAAATCGGAGTTGAAAAGTTTTCGATTATGTTGTACTTGCAAAGTGTTTAAGCACGAGAGCTTTATAAGCATTTTGGTGTTTTAAAGCAGTATACTTCAAAGTTTTAAAGTTTCCTAAGACGTGGGCCAGACATGAGAGTGGGATGGCAAATCCACAACTGTAAGTCATCGCGTTTGTTGCTTGATTTTAACGGATTGTGTCCACAACTGTTTTATCTCACTAAACGTGTTGGTGCTGAAGATAGACATACTTTCGTGAGGCGTGGCAAGGTCCAAGAGGTAAAAGGTCAAAAACGCCCGTAATTATCATCAACATGTTTTTTCGAATTGTACGTTCGACTAAAGCGGAGTAGACAAAAACTAAAAGGGTGGCTTACCATATATAGACATACTTCATACACTATTACCCGATTTAAAAAGAGGATATATTTCCTACATTATTTTACATTGGGTCTCATAGTTACCTGAACTTTCTATGGCATGATTGTTTCTGCTGGCCAAAACGCATGGGTCCCCACACAAGCAAAGTTGTACATAATGCGTTTTTCTCAATACATGTCAGGATTTCGGTGCAAACCACACTGACATGTTCTACAAACTGTCTGATGAACATCCAGTTCGGACATTGTTTAATATTCATAACTTTTTAGGGGGCTAGAGGGGTAACTGTTGGGGCTCGAGGGTAAAACACAGCAATTATTGTTCCATCATGGCATGTTAGACAAACTGTCCAAATTTCACCTAATTCGAACATTGTTCAGTATTTTGACCCATTTTAGGAAGCTGGTGGGGTAACTGCTGGGGCTATGAGGCCAAACAAAGATGTCAATAAACTACAAAGGCAAGTTATACAAACTGTCCAAGTGCCACCTGATTTGGACATTGTTTAGTACTTTGACCCATTTAGGGGGCTAGTTGGGTAACCACTGGGGCCATTATGTAAAATATAGCAGTTAATACACCACAATGGCCCAACCTAAAATGTATTAAAATTTCATCCCAATCAGAGATTGTTTAAACCACCAGAGGGAGCCACAAAACAACGGCCTCATGCTTACTAAGTTGGTGACTCTTTTCGGGCTAGCGGGGTAACCACTGCAGCTGTGGGGCCAAACGAAACAGATGGCACAACACCATGATCATATCTACCAGCTGTAAAAGTTTCATCTAAATCCACCAAACATTTCATGGCAAAGCGACATGGACAAGCTCAGGGTAGAAAAAAACAAAAAAACAAAGTGAAAACAATGTGTCCCCATAATTATCCCGGCTTTTGCAAAAACCACATACTTTAAAAATATACCATCTGCATTAAAAACTGCATTCATATTACTTGTTCTTATAAATTAATGTTTTCAATACTTTGAACTCGCGTGCATAAAATAAAAAATAAAAACGTTAGTTCACCAACATGAAATTTGAAGCGTCTGGCGAGGTCTTGCAGTCGATATATCTAGGAATGGTTGAACCTTTTACATCTACGTTGATGAGGAAGTCCGTCTGCTCTCAACCACGTCCTGCAGATGCCGCCACAAAACTAGGGGAAAAAACATATATTATGGAGTGTTGGGTAAAAACGTTTTGGGCGTCCGAACTACATGTGCCAATTTACATTCCATTCGTGCTTAAAATTTGACACAAGGTGTTAATTATTGCTGATCAGTGAAACAGGAAAAGAAACGCCCAAACATTTGAACTTGAATGTATGGTGGCATGACCAACTATTCAATCTTTTATTTACGTGCAATCATAGCTACGAAGGATCCTTCGGAACCACGAGTGGATGTAAGAAGGCTGATACTGTCAAACAAAAGATTTCATGGCAACAGAGAAAGAAAACAATGTCAGTAAACGGCTATGTAACAAAACTAACATGTATGGGTCACCATTGCCTGTGCGGTCGAGCTTAGACATACAAACATTTTTACAACACTGAAACCAGAAATAAGCGACCTGCCAAAATGACACATTGTAATTAGTTCGTCCTTTTTTGGCCAGGGTGGCTAATTACTCAAGTTAGCACCTTTCAAAGAATACACTTTTATGAATGTGTCACAACACTAAACCGATACCTGACCCAATGTCATCACGACAATGCTGTGTGCAATGGTCCCTGACCTGTTGCAAACTTTAGTAAGAGATTATATAACACTGGAGCTGCAAGTGGCGTTTCGCAGAAAACAACCTAGGNAATGTCATCACGACAATGCTGTGTGCAATGATCCCTGACCTGTTGCAAACTTTAGTAAGATATTATATAACACTGGGGCTGCAAGTGGCGTTTCGCAGAAAACAACCTAGGCACTCTCGTAACCTTTTTTTATTTTCCCCAAACAAAAATATACGTTTTTGTAACATTGGCAAAGAGAGTTGGAAATATTTTATGGTGATAGTAAACTATGTTAGTACTTAGCCTTGGTACTTTTAACCAAAATAAGGAAAACGAAACAACAAGTATTGGTGTACTCAACTGAAGAATAATATTTTGTGCCTAGAACACATGCACCCCCTTTACCAACAGAATATATGCACAAATAGTCGTTAATTTTTCACAAATTTTGTTCAAAATAAAATGCGCAAATCAATATAATTTCGCGCAGTAAACATCTGATCGATAAACGCAGGTGATTTTAACAATTTGCCAGGAAACTCAACGAGACATAACAGAACCAGTAATCACAACGGAAGTTTTTTTTTAACCGGTTGCCTGATATGTACGAAAAAGGGCTTTGTGGCTTGCAAACAGGGAAAAGTTTTGTCAAAAGTTTGCACCAAATGGGTCAATATTCGAGATTTTCTAATTGCTTACTAGGCCAAAATTTGACTGAGACGATGTACAACAAAAAACGCTACCGAGTGCCGTTACTAACATATATATTACAAACTTCAAGCAAAAGTCACCGGGCAACAAGTGTTATCTAAATAGCTTTGTGTCCCACAGAAAAGCGGTCGTGGCCTTACCTGACCAACAGTTAACAATCACGGACGAAAGCATTGGTGAACTCCTCGCGCTTTTCTACTGTTTTCAAAAAAAAACCTTTCAATTTGGAAATCACCTCGAAATTTACTAATTTTTTTGTCGTTTTTCACACTAAAACAAAAAGTAGCAATATATACCACGGCCTCGCAAACAACTTTGTGACTAGTTTTGGTTTTGAAAATATGGGTCACGTGCACTTACAGGCATATGGTTGGCTGGCGGTGTGCATCACATGAAACGGTACACTCAGAACAAAGAGGTCTGACATTGAGTTAACAGCTGTGAGTAGCAACAGGCGTTTTTGCGGTGGCGGCACTCGGTTTTGTAACAGGATGCTGCATCGGTGGTAAATTATTCGCCATCGGAATAAGCGTCGCTTCAAGAGGTGCAGATGCACGTTATTACACGGGAAAACATGGACCACGGCCAAACGCCTACCAGGCGAGTAGACAGCAGACAGACGAAATCAATAGAAACCATGGTAGCGAAATGTCCAAGCACAGCAGGCTACGTGCCTCCGAGAACCCGCGCCGGATCACGTCTGCCCGTCGCACACTTTAACCCTGCATAGTCGCCATCCAGTCGCGTTGTTACATTTTCTCAAATACTTTCGCCGTATCGTTGATGGACATGGTTCGTCCGCTATTCAAGTACAAGAAATTTCGTTTGTCTTGTTACCCCACCACTTACAAAATGCAACTTTAAAAAGCATTGTTCAATTGCGGCGTTTGTCGTCATAATCATGACAGGAATTTTACCTTCCTTCAAGGCGGCTCATTACGTTTTTTCACAAAACTTTCGCACCCATTCCAAGCGTTCACATCTCAACATCACAAAGGGGTCAACAACACACAACAGCATCTTATTTACATCTAAAATGTCTAGAAAACAGTTATTTGCGTTCATGGACTGAAGAACTGGTGCACTCCATCATGGGTTCATTGTTATGTTATTTATACGACGGCATGATGTAGCAAAATCCAGCTGCTGCGCCACTTCGACGTAAACTTGTTTGCGAAACGTAATGGTAAGCCTTTTCATTGTTTTGCTCATGACATCAACCATACGCAAAATTACTGCTTTTTTCAAAGTTTTGTATCCTATACTTAAAACACCTACTGGTATTTTTCAACAAGCAAATTAAATTGCAATGCGTTACAATAAATCAGGAACTAAAGTTATCTCGACCTGGGTGTTTCAACTTAATATTCACACCAGCATGTGCTTAGAAAAACGTGTTTTAAACGAATTCCTATAACTCGAATAAATATTACACAATTATCCATTGGTCGCTAAGGTACACTTCCTAAACATGAACAATCAAACTTCCCTTATTATTTGTTTGTTTGAAGCTTGCCATGTTCCCAGTTCCTTTCTATGCTGAACGCTCTCAGGCCACGCATGATTGCGCTGCAGACAAGTTCAGACATCACGTGACCTATATGACGCACGACAGTCTGACAAAATGTGGCCCATGGCGGTCCTTGCGGTGTTCAGCAGTGATCGCAGAAACCGGCGATCGATCTGTACCCGAGCGCTCTATGGGCTCAGCATTACACGATGATGACTCAAGCTCTCCGCCACACGGAGGAATAAACTTGAAACAAGCCAGCTTTTCATGACAAGTGCTCCCATTGGCAGTTTTTTGAAACCATCGCCACAACTATACCCAATTTTGTGTCGAACTTTGATCATATGACTTATTGTTCAGCGAAGCAATAAATTTTGATCAAAACGACCAATTTTTATCTTGAGTTAATGAAATTATTGGCAGTCCACCTATGTTTTTGACTTATTAAACTGTAGGTTTGGAAAATCGGTTTGCCTAATGTACACCTGAAATGAAGCGTGGCTCTTCAGCCACCCAACCACAAGGTGGGGCTGCCACTAATTCAAACACACAAGTTTAAAATGCGTTACCCACAACAAAAGTATGCCAAAAGCACCACCCTTATTATAGGTGGGCCTTAGTACATCGGACAACTAGAAATAAATGTTATCCAAAAGGATCAGCTTGCTTATCTTGTTAAAAAAATCACGACTTGTACTGAAACTTGTTTTTGATAAACTACGAATTGCCTATTTTTTACACAAGACGTTACGTAGAGGCAATTCCAAGGCCACTTCACAAAAAAACTAACAATATGGCTGGAAAGCACAAATGAAAACAGATTTACGGTAAGTTTGAAGCAGCTGCGAAGTAGCAAATCCAACCAAGCAGTGAGAAACTCTTTTATTTCAAAATGCTTTGTCTGAAAGGTGCCAACACCGCTTTGTTGTGTCCAAACAAGGCGCAAGCTTTTGTCTACGTGGGCATTTAACATTGCCAAGTCCTAGCTTAGTTTTCGCTCAAAAATTATTTCACCGAATTCTTCCGTAACGGTCCACTAAGTTAGTTCCATATTTGGTGACAAGACTATAGTGACTTACACGAGGCCATGCGAAAGGCAAAAATCGTTTATAAGACCAGTTAACATCATAAATAAATAATATTTAAATGAAGGCAATATTTCACTCACAAACTTGAATGAAATCGTTGTTGAACTAAAGGGGAATACCTCATTGCTGTTTCTGCTGAATGGGTGAAAACCAATCGTCAACTTCCGTCAATCCACTGAGATCAAACTGCGTACAAAGTTTGATTGATAAAATTTGAACTTGCGGCGACCTTGCGTTTGTTTAAATAATCGTTACTCGCGTTTGTTGATGATTTTCGATGTTTTTTATGTTCAATAGTTAAATCTGCCACTAGTAAATTGCACTTTGAAGATAAATTTAAACAGTTTACTCTGCATTTGGGCAATGTCACATTTAATTTGTAAGCATATATACCATATAAGCAACACCGTATGCCAACTTAATTTACTCGTTTTGCAAAAGCTCAACCACAACTGTGAAGCGCAACGTGGTGCCCAAGCCTCTAACCAATGAAAGCTGAATAGGGTGAAGACCAACAAATACTTACCCCAGTGTTACTGGAAGAAAGTTCAAGCAATCGATTTAAGATTGCGATGTTCACTGTCGTACCGTACCGTTTCAGTAAGTTTTAATTCTGAAGAATGCCTACTTGTTAAATGAATCTGCCATAGAGCCTGTTTTAGCGCCTAATCCTGCTGCCTAGGCATTGCTCTTGCCTCATTCGCGTGGCTGTCCGAAAGTGACCAACAGCTTGCCACCATTTTGTCAACGAAGAAACTGATTTCAGACCATAACATTACCATATGTTAATGCACTAACCTGAGATAAATATCGTGACAAAGCATTACAGCATAGACATCAAGTTAACTGCTGTCAAATGAAGCTGCAGTCTGAACATTCTCTCCTTACGCTCCCAGACGATGGCCCACGCCTGCGATGTCACTGCTTTTCTCTTTCTATTAGCGCAGGCTGATTAAAAGAACCTGTAGCGGTCCCTCTCATTCTTAGTCTGTATTCAGACTCATTACGAATACTCGATTGCGCCTTCGCCACTACCTTGCTCTTGGGTCAGCGTTCACTGGAAAGTAGGGGATGACAACCGAATGCCATTGGATTGGTAATCTCAATGTAGGTGCTGATCAGCTGGAACACAGTACACGTGCTTTGTATCTTTGACCGCTGGCAAGAGCCCGTTACAAATAAAGAAAGGAGACGCAATATTTACGGCACACCGAGTAAAAAATTTTCAAAACTTGGAAACATTATTAGGCGAGATCACATGGGTGTTTTCAATACATTTTGTAAGTTTGTCGCATAACAATCATCGTTTGTCACCTGAAGTGTCTTTTATAGTGTATTCATGTCGATTTACACGTGTTTAGTCTCCTTTGGGGTTAGGGCTTCGCTTTCGCAACGCAGTTGCTTTCGTTTTACTTTGGTGCGTTGCTCGACAAAGTCAGCCCCGTGTTTGAACCGCTCAAACAAGGTGGAACAGCGAGGTATAAAAAGGAAACACGCCGGGCACTGGGATGGCTGTGGAGCCTCAGCAACCAAGCCTAGTTCATCGCGCGAGCGAGGCTCAGTTTGTGTGCACCGGCGGCGGCGCTCAGCTCTAGCCGCAAGGACGCTCGAATATCGAAGAGAAAAAAAGAATTGGTCGCGTTGTTCTTCGAACTACCGAAAAGAGCGACGCAGCTCGCTACGAACGCTTTAAGCAGGTATGGTCACGTGACGTCTAGACACCGCAGACTATGTTAAATAATGAATAACGACGATTTCACCGGCCGTCGGGTCAAATTGGACTAACGCGAGTGGACGTGACTTCATTCAGGGCGCTTACATTAGCAACCAAGAGGGGGAGAAGCACATTTATTTTTTGTTTAAATTTCAAAATGCCTAGCGACTGTTTGTTTACACGTGATACTTATCTTGGTCATAGACAAGATAATACAAGATAATATTGTTTCACAGTAAAATTAATCAAAAACGACAATGACCCGTTTTGTTGTTGCCAAGATGTTTGTCGTGCAACACTTCAACTGAGACGTTGGTTAAAAGCTTTCAACGCATATTGAAGCAATTATTAAATTATACCTTTGTTGCATGCCTGTCAAGCGATTTAAAATAATCTTGTGCGCAAT
This sequence comes from Phallusia fumigata, assembly GCA_008931825.1. NCBI lineage: Eukaryota > Metazoa > Chordata > Ascidiacea > Phlebobranchia > Ascidiidae > Phallusia > Phallusia fumigata. The sequence goes on from QXVZ01007723.1 coordinate 32,941, forward strand.
CAAATTTATCCTCACATATACGACTTTAATTCTCTAGACGCTGTTTGTGTTGTCTGATGGGTTAGTGAAGTTCTAGGACATCGTTGTTGTGGTTTGCTAGTTTATGAAATCGACAACATGACAATGCATATCTTTAACGCATGTACGTGTTAAATTTTATTTTGCCAAATTTCCAAATTTCTGCATGTTTACCCAATTCACATGAATGCGTCACATTTCTTTGTTTTAATGCACAATTGTATATTGCAAGTAGAGAATCCACTGGCAAAATAAAGTTGCTCGGGCAGATTGACGTAGAAGCCCCTTCGTTGCCCCGGCACAGATCAATGTTTGTCGACTTTCCTCAAAACCTCGTTTCGCGCGTAACAAACTAAAATTGGAGTTGCACGGCATAAAAACCCATTTTTTATTTTTATCTTGAGAAAGAATCGAGATGTTTGGGCTCATTCAAAAATTTTTATTGTAACGAAATGTACAGATGCTCACCACCCGTCTGGTCAGTGGCTAGGCCAAAATTTTTAATAATGAACTGGGCCCAAATTTTCTCCTCCGTTGTACTGTATTTATTAAATTAAATATTTCAAAAGTTTTTATTCTTGAACCGAACCACAACCACAACAGTGGAAAAAGCGAGTGCACGATAGAAGTCGTAAATTTATATTTTATGACCTTTACTCCAGAGCACTAGGGTACATTTTTTCACATCCAATTCCTAAGCAAGTCGACTTGCAAAATTGTAATGTGAAAAAATGTTGTTTGTTTGCAATTCTGACAAGAAGAGTTGCGTTAGCTCCATTAGGCGAATGAACAGTACCAAAATCTGTTGATTAGCTGTTTCATTTGCTGCTATTTCGTAAAGATTTTCTTTGACATTTTTTGTTTTGTTGAGATCTGGTGTGTGCATGCTCGTGATTTTTAAGAACCATGTTTCTCCGGTCATTAGGGGGTTTAATCATAGTCCAAAATCAATAAAAAGGGAAAAAAATGTTTACAGGCTAATTCCTTTTGCAAATCTACCTAATGTAATCTGAATATCAGTCATCTTAAATAATCTGCAGCCATCCACACAGAAAGATCATCATTCTGTTAAATTCTTGTTGGAAAAAATTATCTGTTGCTTAAAATGCAAGCTTTTTAATCTGGTGTTGTGCAGAGTTCAGAGTTGTGTATAAAAAGGACTTGGAAAATGGTACCCTTCCAAATAGAAATACTGTTATTTCTAACATTTAAAATTGGTTTAACTTAAGTGAGAAGTGCTGAAACATGGGAAAATTATAATTATAGTGCAGAAAGTAGGGAAGAATTTAAGATAAGTAAAACTTAGTTAGACCATTACTGATTTGTTTTTAATTATTATACAGAAGTGTTGTAATTTTAGGAAATTTGCTAAAATGTATGGTGTCAGTCCTCGCCTACTGACCAACCTTCTGCGAAGTAAGTTTAATTTTTGCTTGCTGTTAGGGTTGTTAAATCAAAATATTGAATCATAAGGATTTGTCTGAACCAAAACTGCATGTCTATTACTTTTGGAATGTTTAAAGACTTCAATTTGATAAATGTGATGTTTGATATTTTTGTTTATGACTGCAATGTATTTTTTCAGCTCGCAATGGATCACCCACAATGTTACAGTTTGGTATCAATCAAGCAAGAGTTGCATTTTCAACATCAAACAAATGTGTCAGCATGAGTTCAGAAGAATCATTTAATCTTCGCCATCAGGTTGCATCAGAAAGTATGCTGCCTTATTGAGTATGCAATATATCTAAAAAACCTTTAATATTGAATGAACAAATATCCCCTAAACTTAGTAATATTATCCCCTATGAAAAAGGTAGTGTTTTTATAAATGTGCAAGTTTTAATACAGCAAAGCTTAAGACCCTACAACTCACCTTGAGTCTTTTTTTGCTATTGTCACCAGTCAGCATTATCAGGTATCAGTCTTATCAAGGTTACTGGACTGTCTTAAAAACAGTTTAACCTTGGGTTTTTTATGGCTGTAAATACTGCCTACACATGTGCGGTTTAACCAAAGTCATATAAAGTACTTTATTACAGAAAAAACAAATAAAGGATGGTACACCTATCGACTGGCATCGGTTGGACTGCTTGGGGCTTGTGCTAGCTGTTTCATAATGCCAGGAAATCCAATTGTTGACTTTGCTGCTGTGACTCTAATTGTTCACCACAACCATGCGTAAGTCTTTTTATATGTCATTTTTAAACAACTGTTTGTCATAATGATTTTGCCCTATTTACAGAGGAATTAAATCTGTGATTGCTGACTATGCGCCTCTCGTCTTTAAGGACTGGATTGTACAGATTCTGTACATGATATGGTTGGCGATCAGCATCGCCACATTAGGATTGTTGTATGCATTTAACTACAACAACATTGGATTTTCTCAATCAGTTGTTAATTTCCTCAAGTTGTGAAAATTTTCTAACCATTATGTATTTTGTTTGATGGAAGTTATGTGCAAAGTTTATTTCTGTCCATGTGCCTGAGTATTGCTGTTTACAGATAATGTACTAATTGGGTACAGATGATGTCAGTTCAAGCATCACTTTATTGGCAATTTCCTAATAAAAGTGTTTTGTTTTATTACTGTGTGAAAAGATATGGTTTGTAAACATAAACTCAGGAAGGATATCATGTTTTCGTTAAGATCGTAATTTGTAAAAAAAACCTCAAGAAGATGAACTCTATAGATAGGTCGTCAAAACATCGGTACACATAATACATTTGTCAGAAGAGCCCTAATAAATTTATACAATACCATATCTATGCAAGTCTTGTTTGGTCGTCAAAGTAGCCAAAATTGCGCAAGAGTATTTAGTCGTTAGGTGGCGAGCAAGCGCTGCTTTTATTCACTAACCCTTTACACAACATGTCTCTGGCCATTGGGTTGATATTAAGGCTGAGTTCAGTCATGAGGAAAATATTAGCGTGGCAAGGGTATCAAAGAAAGGGATCTGGGACAAACAGATTTAAAAACATACTGCTTCGAAAAAAGCTTTTAACCTTTTAAAGTAAGTTAGCTATTGTTTACAGTGACCTTCCTCACATGTCAGGAAAAAGATACCTACCAAATGTAGTCCTCCTTTTCCCAAGGCGGCATGTAAAGGAGTGAGTGGTACCAAATAATGCAGCTAAACCAGAATCTGCAAAAAGGCGTATTACATGTATACAGTAATATTAAGAGCCCTTAGAAAAAGCAGTTGTCCATTAAGGTCATAAAATCTAGAGAAAAAATCCCGGGACCGCACATCAAAATTCGTACCTTGGTTCGTCTGATACTACAAAATGAACATTTATATTAAAAAATAGCGACTCCTACTATTAGAACGATTGACTACTCAAGGTCATTGTTCCGTACGTTTTATTTTTGAAATTTTTGACTTTCTCTGATAATTTTTTTTTTTGTAATAACAATCCCCGCATGCTGGTTTACAAAATTAGAAATATGTGCGTTCAACACCAAAATGCCGCGGAAGCCAAATTAGCAGTGTTGTTTTGCAGAGGCTTTCTGCACGGTAATACCTTAGTCAGCAAATCGTTCTGCACGAGTCTGGTGCAATGACGCGTGTGGCTTGTGTTTGGCCTGCTTGCTTCTAAAGCCTGCATTTGCAACGAACTTAATTTATACAGTACGTTTGGACAAGTTTATTGATACAAACAGTCTTTAATTACGAGTGTGCACCTAAGTTTCTTTAGTACGTTTAAAGCAGACTTAAAAGAATGTTCTCGAAACATTTCGCTATACGGTTGAAAGCACATGGCATGAAAACACGCCTACGTGAAAACGTGGCCATCTGATTGACAAAACAGATTGTTTTGCTGCAGGCGAATAGGGTTCGCATGGCGTTCGGTGTTTGTGCGCTAACTGAAAATGTGAAGAATGCGGTGAGTTTGAAACAGAAAAATGGGTCGATATGTATTAGTTTTAGTTGCGCTAATTGACCGAAGCGGTAGCAACGCTCAAACAAAAATCAAAATAGGTATTTGCCCAATCGGTCTTGTGTGTTTATTATTTATTTTCTATTTAACTAAGTTTAACAGTTCCACATATTCTCGAAAAAAAAACGAAAAACAACACAGCAGAAATTGACAAACATGCAAACAAAAAATAGGTTACGAAAGGCACAATAAGCCCGTCTCGTGAAACAGAGTCATTTAAATGACGAATATTACGTAGGCGTCCGTGCAGAAATTAAATCATCGCATCACCCGGAAATGTACACACAGCTGCTGTGCTGCTGCAGTGAATGTAAAAAGGAAATGCGTTTGGTTTTAATAAGGGCTGTTTATAACATTTGTGTATGTTACCTGCAAATTCTGAGAACGTAAGATTGAAACTGAGGGGTCTTAGGTTGCATTGTCTGTAAAATATTTGATTGTTGCCTNGTCTTGTGTGTTTATTATTTATTTTCTATTTAACTAAGTTTAACAGTTCCACATATTCTCGAAAAAAAAACGAAAAACAACACAGCAGAAATTGACAAACATGCAAACAAAAAATAGGTTACGAAAGGCACAATAAGCCCGTCTCGTGAAACCGAGTCATTGAAACGACGAATATTAGGTAGGCGTCCGTGCAGAAATTAAATCATCGCATCACCCGGAAATGTACACACAGCTGCTGTGCTGCTGCAGTAAATGTAAAAAGGAAATGCGTTTGGTTTTAATGAGGGCTGTTTATAACATTTGTGTACGTTACCTGCAAATTCTGATAACGTAAGATTGGAACTGAGAAGTCTTAGGTTGCATTGTCTGTAAAACATTTGATTGTAACTTGTAACAATATGTCATTCGACAGGCCAACGCGAACAATGCAACACAATGCGCTTTGTGACCGTTTGAAAAAGCGAAAGGTCGAAGGACGAAAAACGTAACGTAAAGGATTACATGCCACGTGGAAGATAAATAGCGCGGATCTACTTTACAGAAGCACCGCTTGTCGCTATCAGCTCGCACTGCAGAGTGGCTTTATTTTCGCGCTTTTTCATCAAAATCGTGTGCGTTGATTGCCTTATCGCCGCGAACCGATTTCCTTCTTGACGCTTGACTGACTCTGTACAGTGTGGTCAGTAATCGTGAATAATATTGCGCAACTGATGGCACAGCCTGTTGAGAATAGTAGTTCAAGTAAACACGTGGTCTGCAGCGTCACCAGGAAGTGACGCTAGAAGACTACGTTTTGCTTAGTACAGTTGTGCCAGAAACTTCCATTCAACAAAGCAGCATTGGTATCAGTGTTGAGAGATTGCAGGATATGACAGTCGTAGGGTCACATGTCATGGCGTGACCTTTGTCGCTCGCTTTGCTACTTGTTGACAACTTGCCTGTTGTGAAAACAGGAATGTTGGGCTGGAAAAATAAGAACATGGAACTTTCGAAAGCCCTCCGATCACAAGAGGCTCTTGAACCAGTTTTGTCAGCTTTTTGTACGTCACGGAATTTATGGATTGTGTTGTGTTCTTTAATCTTCAAAATCCGTTAGTATGGTAGTGGTTGCTAAGGCTTTTGCAGTTTTTTCGCAGCAGTTTTGTCAGACACAAATTTGCATGCACACGTTTCGCGGTGCCTGTAATCGGCTTGGAGCACATGCTTTTAATTTTTGCAGAGCCATGAGGTGTTGGGCTAAGGACGAATGAGGTGACGTCTTTTGTTAACTTGTTCAGTCATCAGATTACGTATTTTTTGTTTAGTGCGACATCCTGCCGCCATTGTTCTCGGGTTCGTACAGGGTTGCGTACGAGTACTACAAAGGACCGTTCTACAGTCTAACAAGTAATATTTAACGCCTGAAAACAAAATCTTTTAATGTCATTACTTTTACTGCTCAAATCTTTAATTTCCTAGCGCTTTATTAGCGATGTTTCGGAGTTTAGGATTGTTTTTACAAGTGGTTAGTATAAGTGAGCTTATGGAAACGGTCAAGCACTTGACACAATGCCAACAGGACGAACCGGTCACCTTTCACGGGGCTTACATCAATATTCTCCGTTTAGTTTGCTTCTTGGGGTTTAAGCAGGATGTACGCTGAAACACCCCTGAAAAAGGCAAGAGACGTTTGTCTCGGTCCTTTCGACATCCTGGAACTTTGGGAAGTTTCATAGTAATTAATTACTGAGTATGTACTGCGCGTTAAATCATTGACGACCTATTTCGTGTTGTAAACGTGGAATTTCTACTTGCTCACAGATTGTTGTCGGATTTAATTTTGTCACGTTGGTTGCTTAGTGTTGACAAATTGCAGTGGATAACAGTATTTGATTTTAAAAACGGCATGTTTTACACAATAGAACTCTTTTAATTTCCCTTTTTGGACTTGATATTTAAATATTGGTCATTATCTTTAAATAATTGCATTCCTTTTTGTTTTGTACAGAATGACTGTCAAGGTGAGTGTAGGGTTAACAGCAGTATCGTACCCTTATCCTTCGCATGAAGGTGGTCGACCGCTGGCTACTAAAATGACAATTCCAATTGTTCGTCGCTTGTGTTGTGATTTCATGTGGACATATACACCAGCACANAGACGAGTTTGTAACTTATTGTTCTTATTTGCAGACGTGGAGGATGAGTTTTTTCACCGCGAACTGATTTTAAAGATCAGAAAGGTACGATTCCAGCCCCACAGACATCCTCATTTCTTAATTGTTTGCCATTATATTTATTGACCTTTGTATGTATAACCTTGGTATGCTTGTTGCAGACACTTCCGCTCAAGGATTTTCGGGATGAAATTCGTGCCTGGAGAGATCTGGAAAAGTTTCTTGTTCAACCAGTTGTCTTGCTGGACGTTCCGCATACAAGTACGTAGAAGCTTCTTCAAGTTTCAGAAAACTTTTATAAACTGCCATAAATCAGTATTAAAACTGCGTAGACAAGATTTTTTGCTATGAATTCTCCAGTTTATTATCGTTTTCATTATCAACTCTCATTGCCAGGTTTGGATGCAATTATCGACGCGCTTCTAACCAAACTGCAAAAAGATTTGGACGTCGATGAAAAAATAACCGCCCAGGCTGGAAAAGCGTTCTTCACCTTCCAGGAGCAATACCAGGATTCTTGTATGTTGGTGTGTTTTTTCTGCAAAATGAAAAACAGCCACCAACATATTTTCTTATTGTTCAGTGGCATCTGTTGATCAACTTCGAGAAACCATCCAAGGTGTTCAATACAAACCCGAAGGCGCTGATTATGAAGAAAGCTGGATAACTGCCCTGTAGGCATTAATTTCTTGTTGCCAACAATAATAACTCGCTATTATTGGATCGGGGTACACCAGAATAACTTTTTTGCCTGATTTTCCAACAAGCATTTTCGAAACCCTAAATAGGAAAGCCTTGCCCTCATATGTGCTGTAGGATAGGTTTGATTTTTTTGGACCGGTAATTAAAACACTTGTCTGCACATGTCAGTGAAGAAAAAAAGTTTTAAAAACCCACCATGTCGATTTTTTACCATCCTGTTGTTGTAGATGTACGTTGCCAATGCTGAAGAAGAGTCATGTCGGTATTGCACGTTTGCGCAACCCCTTAAACTTGGGCAACAAATGTGAAGAGGTAACCTTCGTCTTGGCAGTGATTGCTCCCAAGAAGGAGGTAGGTCATTCTTTTTCTAAAAAAAGATGTGTTTTAGTCAATTTGTCGCTGTGAATGTAGTGTTGTCTCAGCGTTTACTTGGAGTATTGTCCGGGGCCCACAAGGACAGCGAAATGAGTTAAAAAAACTTAATCACAATCAAGGTGTACCTAGAACCATAGCACTTCTTTCTGTATGACAGGTTGTAAGCTTGCATAAATAGTTGGACTATAAGTGTGTAAGCTAAAGCACAAACAGGGCAATATTCTTACTTAATGTATATGAATGCTCTATTTCAACATGTTTTGCACAGAAATTCACCAAAAATGCTGTGGAAATTGGTCGCACGTTCTCATCTATGATGTGCAACTCGTCGTTTCGTCACGATCTGATGAATGCATCAACCGAGGACGAACTAAAGGGTGTCCTCGCTAAGCAAAGTTTCCGTTATAAAAGACAAGTGCGAGAATCGCTTTCTGAATACCCCGAGTCTGTCGATGAAGAATTCACTGTGAGTACTGTGAGAAGTTGGCGTTGCGATAAAGCCATTACTGCTAAGTTACACCAGCTGGAATTGGTAAATAGCCTGGTTTCAACGTTCGAGATTTTTTTGCAGGATTATACCGTGCTGCAAGTTGGACATGGAATCTATGACGATTTCAAGAGGCGGTTGCCACACTACCCATCAGATTTTGTGGATGGTAAAAAATTATGGCTACTGAATTTATGTCCTTTTTATTTTTGTGATGTGAGTGTCAATACCGATTATTGTTAAAAACAAAGTGGAAAGAGTCACAAAATTCGCCGCAGATTGATAGATTAGGGTTTATATTTTCAGCCGCGTCCCAAATACGAGGAATCAGTGATCCATATAAATAATTTGTACAAAATTTGCCAACAAATTTTGACTCGCTTTCGCGTTTCAGGTGTCGTTGGCAAAAACACGATCCACAAACTGCTGTCGACCGTATTTTTTCTTTACTTTGCCTGTCTTCTACCAGACATTGCTTTTGGAAGCCTGTACGAGAAAAACACAAACGGTACCATCGGTAAGCACCTTTAAACATCAAATTATTTTGAGCCAATTTGTTAATTTTGTTCGTTTTCATGCAGACGTTACGTCATGCATTGTGTCTCAAACCTTTGGCGGTATGATGTTTGCATTTCTAAGTGGCCAGCCAATGCAAATTCTGTTGACAACGGCTCCTTTGGCACTTTATGTAAAGGGTAAGTACAAGATTGCTGTTGCCATTCTATCGCTATTTCCATCCCTGCATTTAACCCTCATAAAGGAAAGTTTGTTTCTTTGGTTAAAACTTGATTAGGACACGCGGTTTAATGTAATAAATTAATAATGATTTTAAAATGGCCAGACACCTTAATGGTCTTTGCAACTTTTAGTTTCTGGTTTGATATAGTCACACTACTCAAGGCCTGTAAGAGCTGGCCTTGTTTTA
>QXVZ01007730.1:0-17563 GCA_008931825.1 Phallusia fumigata
TGCAATGCTGTGTTTCTAAAATGTTTTCATGAGTTACCATTGCCCCTGTCCGTCCCAAATTTGTCTGCTGTCAAAACAAGTTGCACCTTGTGATACATAAGGTTGACTTAACTGCCGAAACATTGTTGTAGAAATGCACCCAAAATAAGGTACACGCGAGGCTCGAATTTTATTGCCGACATGGCAGGCATTGCAGACTGCAGCCCAAGGCGTGAAATCATATACAACCGTAATAACACACCGTTCGTGTTTTCGCAGCTGACCGATTTTCACAACTACGCGGTGCACGGTGTGATCAAGGACAACCTGAAATTGGAGCGAGCCGTTTTCCTCTTCAACAACATTACACACTGGGTTCAGTGCATGGTTCTCGACCACGTGAAGCCGCAAGAACGCGCCGTGGCGGTTGTCAAATTCGTCGAAATAGCAAAGGTTAGTGCAAAACTGGCAGATGCATTGGTCATGGCATGCTTTGTATTTAAAGAACAAAAGAAAAATTGGTGAAAAATAAGTTTGTTCAAAAATATTTCAAGACAATCTTTAGAATTGATGTTGACGTGGTGTTGTGGTATTTGTGCATTATGTTTAAAGCTAAATCCTAAAAAGCACTAGTACTTTCGTTCAGAAATTTAAAACTTGTAGGCATTCGAAACTCCAAAAAACGTGCATGTTTTTGTTCCATATAAGTGGTTGCTGTTTGTTAAACTCGTGTACGCCGTAATTCTATTTATCGAAATGCGCGTTTGTCCAACGGTTCGCCGAAGTTAGGTTTTGTTTTTCACAAGTTTTCGCAGAACGGCTGTAGCTCTAATTTCAGCAATTGTTTGATGATGCGCCAACCCGTACAAACATCCATAGCGCTGCTTTGCAGTATTTGGGTCGTGGACTGTTACGCCCTTTCAACAGAAAATCTTTATCGGTTAAACGAGTTTACTGCAAACCGTAACCTTAGTCAGGCCTCTACAACTTCCGAAAAGACTACATCCATATGTGGACTTCGTAACCCTATTGTGTCTTGACGCGTTGTTAACTTTTTTCCGTGGCAATACCCACCTCTTGTCGACATAGGATGCTAGATTCAAATTTTTTACGCCGCGTTTGCTCACGTTACTGTCGCTATATATGGTGATCGTAGCGTTCTTCTTGGAACATTTCTGCATTTACCATCAGCGTTAAGGTGCCAATAGTTAAAGGCTGCTGGGCGCGTCTTTTGAGCACGATGTTGCTAAATGAAGCCGTCCAAAACTTTTCGCGACCCCTTCATTATAAGAACTTCGTGCAAAAACTAAAATCAGAACACGTTTTTTTGCCAGCAANCGCGTCTTTTGAGCACGATGTTGCTAAATGAAGCCGTCCAAAACTTTTCGCGACCCCTTCATTATAAGAACTTCGTGCAAAAACTAAAATCAGAACACGTTTTTTTGCCAGCAAGTCACAAGACCCAACTCTAACCAGCTCTCTAATATGGGCTGGTCCGTAATGCGGCCATGTGAGGCATTGCGCTGTGAGTTAAAGTTATATGATCTGTGTAAGAAAAATCAATTAAGAGAAATGCAGATAAATCAAATTCGTACTTCACAAGCCATATCGTTGTTTGTCTTAAATGGCTCCTAAACGTGCAACTGACCCGACCCAATGTGCATACAATTTACATGTTGGGAATACAGTTTCAACCCACGACGACCTAAACCTTACCTTACCGTGGTGCACAAGCCTAATCACAACACTGTGTAGGCACGTCGCACAATCGACGATAATTGTTTTCCAGACCGCAAAGTTAAATACACCTCGCTACACATATTGCGGCCTCTGGTATAAATCAAATGTATTTATATGGTGTGATATGCATACAAACTTTAATTTCCGTTCGTGTTGTGCTAGTCAGTTTAACCATGCACTGCACAAACGTAAATGCAAAATACCCAATTATTGTTCATAGTTTAGTCAAACAGGAGCGTCAGCAGTTTTTGGAACGTTTCAAGTCGTGGTCGCTCCCCAATTTGTGCGAACANACAAACGTAAATGCAAAATACCCAATTATTATTCATAGTTTAGTCAAACAGGAGCGTCAGCAGTTTTTGGAACGTTTCAAGTCGTGGTCGCTCCCCAATTTGTGCGAACACGTTGCAGTCGCTTTTACCAGTCACCGCCTCACGACCTCATAATTCTCGCATTTGTTCGCAGAAACTACACACCATGCGCAACTTCAATACACTGATGGCGATTGTTGGGGCGCTTACGCATACCGCTATTGCGCGGATGAAGAAGACCATGACCTTCGTGCCCAAAGACACACTCAAGGTTGGTGAGATTGTCAAGCTGTGCAGTAAAAAAAATCCGGGTGGATGACTTAGTTGCAGTTAAGTGGTTGTACGCCTTCAAAGCGACTATGTGCTTGGACATTGTTTGGAATTACGCCATTGTACTGTATTACTACAGAAGACTGCCCTGTCCATTCCTACTTGTTTGAATCACCGGTTAATAATACACTTTTTAAGACCAAAATTAAAGTTGGCCTGACGATTTGCAACCGAGTAAACTCCGTGTACCAGAGTTGTATACAGCTCAGGGTTGCTTAAAACGTAAGACCCTTACTCCAAACATAACGCTGGTAATGTTGTTGTTACGGCCATAACGGAAGTATACTGATCCGGGGCCTCTACGTGACGTCAACCGGGCTGGTATTGGCTTACGAGCCGCAGTGACGCACTAACAACGACACATGATTGATTTACGTCGCACAGTGACGTCACTGCGGCCCTGCGTGCAATGTGGCAGTTTGGGTAGGTTTGACACCTAATTCGTCTTTGGCTTTAAACATGGGACGTTTGTCGCGCTGTCGATCGATTTTCGGTTTACCGACGTGACTTTTGCCGAGCTACGACCTGTACACGCGTCAGTGCAAACGTTTTTTTTTTCGCCAGGCGCCATCTGCAGCCGCCTTTTCCCGTAAATTTCGCAAAAAAACAAGTTGGTTATACACATCATAATTACGCAAGGCGTAAAAGTGTGCCTATACCACTAGGATTGATAAGTGTGGGCAGTATACAAATTTGTTGTAAGTTGTGTAACTGATGATAAAATTGATACCCAGCAGCCTCAAGAATGTCGATTTGGCATTACACGATCATTTAATTAATAACTGTCTGTTGTTTCAGACACTGGACGAGCTTGTTGAGCTGCTCGATTCAAAGGCGAACTACTGCGCTTACAGGCGAGCTTACGGCCAAATCACCAACGAATTCAAAATTCCCGTCATGTAAGTAAATCGAAACCAATTGAAGACGCCAAACGATTTTGTATTGTGACGTCGCCTCGGTTACCTTTAAAGTTTACGTAAATGTAGACTAGCCTGTTTAAAGATAAAACTTGATGCACATTTACCTGCATTTCTAGTCCTTTTCACTTTGGTTTATTTTTATGCCGTGCTTAATTGTAAAAACATTTTGAATTGTCATGTTGCGTCAGCTAATTTAGTGTTCAGTGGTTTAGTAGTTGATTTTGTTGCAGTGGAATTCTAATGAAAGATCTTATCGCTCTGCATGCCGCGTATCCAGATAGGGTTGGTGACGAACTGATCAACGTGCGTAAAATGATGATGATTGGATCAATATTTCAGGTAAAATTTCGCTACAAAATTGAAAAAAGACGCAGTTGTTCCAAGTTGGTTTCTAAGTCGAGTTTGGCACCAAGCACACTATTTTCAAAACGAATCAACATAATTTAATTGGAGACATGGTTTGCAAAAACTGCAGCCGAGCAGTGGAATGCATTTCCACGACAATGCAATGTGATTACTTTTTACGAATAGGCAGTGTAACAGTGCTTTAATTTTGATCGTGTAATTGCAACTATAGACCTTTGTCAATGTTGGTAATATAGTTATATGCCTTTCATGGTACAGCTTTTAAATGGGAAACGTATTGTTTTCACTTAATTCCATGACATTTTGCAATTATAAATAACCACAATATATTCTGCCTGTCGTCAGGAACTTACGGGACTCCAGAGGACCGCTTTTCCGTACGAAGTGAACAGGGATCTGGTAAACACCTTGCGAGTGTCCCTGTATCTCAACTACAGTGAAGAGGAAATCTATCAACTTTCTGTTGTGCGAGAACCCCGCGACGTCAAACACAGCACCTCGGGAAATGTAAGTCGTTGCACACGAGAATGTGTTTGTTTTTGCGCCAGGACCGGTGCTTCGGTTGAGAAACGCAGGAAGTGGGGTGAAGTAAGGGTTACAACTATACGTTTTGACCCTTCTAAGAGTTTGACTTGCTGTCGGAAACGTTTCCATTAAAAAGAGAGATATTTTGTATCAACTTGACTATATTGAAAAGGGGCAAAAACGCGCCCCTATATCAGTTTAACAACAATTTCTTTTTCCGTGCAGGGTACGTCGCCGTCTCGGTTTGTTAACATGGGATTCGCCGAGTTTGCAAGATACACGTGTCAGCTCGACAGAGAAACCATCAAGCAACATGTGAACGCAATGGTCCAGGTAAAACCAAAACTACTATCTACTGTCTGTTTATTGTAGAATTTACCATGGTTGGAATAAAGTACCATCTGGGTCATATAACCCGTGCATGTTTTTCGCGGGTTCATAAATTATTCCACCAGCCCGCAGTTTAACGACTAAGTAGTATATGATGTCATAATGTCAAACTATTTTCGACCTTGAACGATTGTAAAATTGCTCATTTGCATATTATTCACAATACAGTGCGTGTAATTTTTGCATAAATTTAACTTGAGTGACAGTTGTTTATGATTTCAATCTGTCTAAAACGATCATAATTACTTAGTTTTCGTGATGTTAGTCCGACTGTAAGTTAGTCTCAGTTACGAATAAGCAACCCGCATCCTTTCCAGTGATCATTAGTCAAGTCATGGTGATGGCGGTATGACGTGTCACCCCAAGCAACCGCGCTGACCCTCCTAATTGACAATCATGCTGATCGATTGACTGAAAAATTCCCATCTATATGTATATCGTTTATAATACTTTTCACCCTGGTGCTTGCCCCAGTTAAAACCTTCCTGGCAGCCTAATTAAGAGACGCAAATTTCCCAAAATTATAAACCTGGTTATAAATCAAATATACGTGAACCCAAATGGAGCACCGAGTGACAAAATGCTTTTGGTAACACCGAGTGACAAAATGCTTTTTACCTTGCAGGACCTGTATCCCAGAAACTTCCACGTTAATGCAAATGTTATTTACTTATGTATCTTATGTAACGGGGACGTAGCTCACAATTTTCATTTGGGTCGTTATTAATCACTCAAATCACTACTGGGTATTTTTCCTCTTCCTGTGGCACCAGTATCTGTAAAGACCTGCCCTCTGAAATTGGATGGCCCTACCACATTTAAAACAGCTTTACAGGGAATCAGAGCACACGACCTTTAATGTCAAACCACTGACATTTTATCCCGCGTTGATTTCTCGCACAGAGCGTCTTCAAAGCCTACGACCTCAACGCGGACGGATTCATTTCTGAAGCGGAATTCGAGTCTTTTATTCAGAATTTCCCGGGCCTTGACTCCTTCGCAACCGTTGACAAAGACCAGTGAGTCACTATATTGCTATATTGTATTTCCATTTTCGGTTTGGTTTTCTATCCATTGTCTATTACTATTGCCTTGGGCAATGGGATTTTCTTTAACTAGAATTTTTTCGAGCCTGAACCCGATATGGGGTTTTTCAAAAGGCAAACACGCTTTTGCTGTTATATATATTGTCGCAATACTCTTGTAGTTGCGAAAATACTGATTCTGATTTCTTTTTGCATTTACATTGTGTCGAGAGGATTTGTTATTGCTAATCCTAATTTTTCTTTTTCTTCAGGGACGGACGGATCAGTATGCCGGAGATGCTTGACTACTTTCTTAAGATCAGCTCGACTCGCCGGAATGAGTTTACACAGAGTTTCAAACACGATTTTGTCGAGACAAGTTACTTTCATCCGACTTTCTGTGAGGAATGCGAGAAACTGGTTAGTTGGGTTCTGTTTAAATCCAAATATTGAAATTGTTTTAGTCAGTATCAAAACAGATGTATCTAAAATAGAAATGTAAAATTTCGACCAAACAGTCTCGATCAACCCAAAAGCATGGGCGGGTAAATTTCAGCTTATGCTAAAATTAGTTTTTCGTGTTACGTCACTTTAAATCATGATCTTGCGTCAGCAAAAGGCCGCGACACTTTCAATAAAATTCACGCACCAGACCAGACATGACCGTGCATATCATTAATCGCGCAACCGCTCAAAATAAAACCATGGTTTGGGGATAAATAACAGCCATTCATTATACATGATGCTAATGCTGGTCCCACTGAATAATATAGTAGTAGAGAGAGCATATCAATGCCAGGGGTATGTTTTATAGCCAATTTTACACAGGGGCGTGTTTTGACCAATCATATTGCCAGCGAAGGTCACGCGATTGTTCAATGGCTATTTTAACACAGAGAGAAAATTTGTTTAATTTTTGAGACGTTGGACCTTAAAAAAATCGAGACGGTTTAATTAATAAATATACGCAACATCGTGGTAGTTTAGATAGTACGTTACACTTGTGTTGTAAAAAAGTCTTATGTATGAGTCACAAAGTCGATCATCCACCCGCGAGTTCAAGTCAAGTCCGAGTCTTTGCCTCGTGACTCAAGTTAATATGATTTGCCGGATATGATTTAAGTCAAGTAAAACCATGAATAGATCTGCCTTGACTCGTTGCAACACCTAGGTGAACTTTACAACCTCATTACTTGATTTCCACCACCTTTGTAATTGGTCAATCTAAAACTAGCTGGTAAAATTGGTGACAAACTGAAAATAAACAACCCATTACCCATGTCGCCAGCAATTTATTTCTGGCAACGCATTTCCGAAAATCCCTGCGCTATAATTGCGGATTCCGCAAAGCAAGATGTAAACAAAAAAGTCTTAGAAATAACAGAACCTGTACGCTTTGGGGTCGCGTGTATGTAGATGCGGTCGTGGGCGATCCATAAAAAGCCGCGATTGTTTAGGAAGCGCCCAGAATAGACTGTCGTATCGAATTGCAAATTGCTGCAAAACCCCTTGCCCACCCTTATCCACTATGGTATAAGCTACAATTAAAGCTGCTTCTGGTGTATTTGCTTAGAGCCAGCGCAAGGTATAGTTATAGTAGTGTATATTATAGTATAGTATATTAAGAGAGCGTGGACTCCTTAGATTAGACAATGTTTGGTTGAATATGGGACACATTCGAGTTTTTAGTCAAAGTGCGTGGCCCAGTCTTGTGTAGGTCACAACTGATTGTTGTTGCATATTTACTAATAACATTTAATACCAATATTCGTTTGTTTTTTCAGCTGTGGGGATTAGTGAAGCAAGGTTGGAAGTGCAAAGGTAAGCCATTTTTTTACTTTTTTAAAAACAAATGATAGACTTTGTGACCAACTTTAGTGGTTCTTCCTAATGAAACGTTACGAATTGCTAAGCCTTTTATTCCAAATGCGATCTATACTTTAGCGAACAAATTAATGGCAGGATAGCTGTGGATCGGGCTGCCTGATTATGTGTAGCACACAAAACACGTGCAACATAGCGCCGCTAGTGACCACTAAACACACACAAATTTACATTGTCAACGTTTCCATTACTTAGCAAAAATAAAAAAAGCGAAGCGAACTCAGTAAACTGACGTCAACACGTAGCGTGGCGCCCACTGACTTATGCGACCACAAATCTTAGCTTTACAGCTTTACAACCGGCGTTGCAAAGTTATTTGTTGCGTGTTTGTGACGTACAAGGTTGTTTCATCACCTTGGCCCGCTGTCGCCCAAGGCTCTGTGTCAGTTCCGAATTTCGTCAACTTTCTTTCACTTACTATCTCGCTAACGCAAAGCTACTGTACTACTGTATGTTACCAGCCTCGTATTCATTAACTGTTGGGTTAATGGATTTATGTTTTTGATATTTATGTAGTCGAGACAGGTTTTCTTACAGGTGAATATTTGGATAGATGTGTAAACGTAAGAACCCCGAAAAAGTTCAGTTTAGTGTTGTTAGTCATAATACAAAGGCTCTAACACATATATCAAATTTACGAAATTTATTTCGACAGCTTGTAATTGCAGCAGACATCAGAAATTTGAAGAAAAATCCGGCTGTGGTTTATGTAAAAAATTCATTTTTAGGGCGTTGTAATGTGGCACCTTCGTTCTTCTGAAGTCAAACTGTGATGTTCCTTTAGTGTTATTTCAACCAATCCCATTACTCATTTTACAAGGAATATGTACTAAAACCCTTAAGGGAGCAGTAAGTTTCAAGATAAACTCAAACGCCCTTTCCGCTAATCGCCGTACACCTGAAATCGGCTTTCCACGTTCGCCTGGACGCCAACTTCCTGGTGACGTCACAAACGCGCTCTGACGCCATTAACGCATTGTTGTGACGCGCCCCATAATGCATGTCACGTTTACTTCTCCCGGACAGTTTCCGTTGAGTCCCAGCGCATTTCATAATTCGCTGTCGAACCATAAACGTCACCCTTTTATAGCATACTGGCCGTGCTGTGGGAAGTGAGGTACGTTTTTGGCGGAGTCTAGCTTTTTTGTGACTAGAACGGAAGGTCTGTTTTGCAGAGCAGACTACAGGATTAGGGAATAATAGAGCTCAGTATGTGGTAGTTTTCTCAGGATAACAATTAAGGTTGTTGCCTTATATGAGTGAGACAAGGTTTGCCTTTGGATAGACGTGTTGTAGTAAAGGTTATCTTTTGACTTATCGTATATCAGGTCTGAAAACATTGTAGCATGTTTTCCAAGATTCTTTCCTAAGGTAAAAAAGTAGCTTTGCTTAAGGTAAAAGTAAGCATAAATTTGCTATGCGCTTGTATCACAGGTTCAACTCTCTAGACACTCTGTATCATAATCGTGTTGCGTTCCTCGTGCGTGTTATTGACCAAAGCGCTTGTCTCGTGCCTTGGCAAACACAAGATCGACTTCTTGTTATTTTTCCCATTGATACGCAGATGGCAACCGAACAAGCGACTCCCTTAAGGAGATGATCATTCTTCGGTGCCATGTATTAAGTCAAGGGCGCAGGGCGTGTTCTTTGGGCGTTCAGCGTGTCATGTTTTTTCAGACAAAGCTTTGCGACATTAACTTCCAGTGTTTGCAATTTGCTACAAAGGTTGCAATTTAGGGCAAGGTCAAAAGCAGATGGATTAGTTTGCAGACAGATTGTAGTAAGCTAGAAATCAGTTTGTCTGGGTCTAAACTGCTCGAAACTCGTCAGCAAACCCGCTTGAGAAAAAAACCTGCTTGTTATCAGGGCTTATGGTTTTATATTGGCAACCGAATTACCGGAAAATGATTTTTTGACAATTAACTTTTGCGCGAAAAATGAAAATCAGAATGAGGCTACGTATTTTTCGTTCTCTAGAAACACTCGATTAAGGTGTTTTGTTTTGTGTTGCAGATTGTGGTATCAACTGTCACAAACATTGTAAGGGCCGAATAGTGCAAGAGTGTCGTCCGAAGGCATCGTCACGGAACGGTAGCGTGGCAACCGCCTCCCAGGTGCTCAAGAAGGGCGACAAGCCACGTGACAAGTCGTCCGTTTCGTCTGAATCTGACATGTCAGCGAACGGTGGTAAGTTCATGGTTGCTTTTTAATCACAAGCAAGTTACTGAAATTTGTTTCTTTACTAATATTAGCGCCCTTGCCCTCCACAAGAAGCACTAAAGCTTCACCTAACAGCTACATGTTTTCAACATTGATGTGTCATGTCGTCAAACACGACTACAAGAGTTTTTCTGTAGTGACATTACATGTGTTTCTAATTTCCCCGGACAATTGCGTCATCCTGTTCATAGCGCAAGCAGTCCATGAGCCATCGGGACGCTGTCACCGGGCCAACATTTGTTTCCGTATCGAATCCCTACTGGGATAACTTGAGATTTCTCGCGTGCGATTAGAGATGGCAGGAAAACTATTATACTTACAGATACTCAGTGCGCTTTGATATTAAGTTCACTATGCGATTTGTAGTTGTAAGAGCCTAGTGTTTTCTAAGCGAAGTTTTGTGCAACTATATGGCCAACTTCATGCAACTAAATAGCTTGAAGTTAATGCTCTTTAGCACACCTAAAATACCTCACGTTTTTTGCCGAACCGGGCGTTGTTTGATGCTTGGAAAGTAACTTTTTGCTTTTGGCGCAGATTTGGTAAACAACGTTATCACAGCCGTCATCGAAGACGAGGCTTTCGAAATTCCTAGCGACCAAAAAACAAGCAAATCTTCGCAAATGAAACGCTCCACGTCGCTTGCTGCCGCGGACGTGCTTTCCACAAGGGCCAGGCTGGATCCAGGGGAGCACCGACACTCCCGGATGGCGTCCAAGACCCCTCCCCCTGTGCGCAAGGCTTCGTCCCCCATTCTGTCCAGCAACATGTCGTTGCAGCGGAAGATGCACAACTTCATGATTTCAAAGAAGCGCACGTCTGTCAAGAGGCTGGTGAACGACGCTGGCACTCAGACGCCTGGCGCCATCCCAGAGGCGGACGCCGAAGTCACTCCAGTTTCGTCATTTTTATACGGCAAGGCACCGATTGTAAAACAGGCCACATCCAAGAACAATCGCCTGGACAGCACCGGCGAAGAACTGAGCGACGAGCGACCCTCCGACGAAGACTCTTCATCGCCGCTGGCTAGTAATGACATCACCAGGATGACGTCACATGAACGTCACACGGAATTGCTGCTGGATCGTAGTCCGGCCGAGCGCCGGGATAGCGGTTTGAGTGGTTGCAGTTGTTTGACTGTGGCATCCGCAAGCACATCAACTCCGGTGACCCCCCAGGCCGTGGACAGCACTTTGGGGGGAAATACCCAGTTTTCATACCCCTCCAGCTCCCCTTCGCTACTGACTAACACTGATCCCGAAGCAATTAAAACTAACAACAATGTAAGTAATATTTAAACTGACATACATTAAAAGGTTAATTTCATGGCATTGGCCTGTAGAATTTTATTTTTATTTTTACGATTTTGGTAAATTTTAGCTGTAAAATACCTAAATATGTCATGAGGTTGCCTTTTATCCAACCGTCACCAGAGTGTTCCAAAAACACGCTACCTTCAAAAAACCTGTTCTTTAATCTCTCGAACTCATCACTAAATTTTTGTTCACTTCTCACGAAATTAAAATAAACAATTTTTTCTGCAGCTATCCCTTGCATCCGAGAATGCGCGGCTGCGTAAAGAGAACGAGCAGTTGCGTGAGGAACTCTCCAACGCGAAGCAATTGATAATCAACTTACAAACACAACTCTCCATCGCCGCTACCTCGTCTACCACGTAACAACAGCGACGATCGGACGACTTTAGACTTTCTTATCGAGTTCAGCTTACATTCGAAATTACCTTTTTTTGAACCGTCCAAACTTTTGTAATTGATTCAGATTTGTGTGTTTTTACCGTCATTGCCGTTTCCGCGATTTTGACCTACCCATCCACTCTCACATACTTTTTGATCACCAGGCAAGTTTTCGACCCTTCTTCACTTCTTCAACACCCCGAGTGTTGGAAAAATTTTATGGTGCGTTTTTGGATTTGAGCAATAGTTCTGTGTTTTTTTACTGTCCTACACATTTTAAACACATGGCTAGGTTTAGTTGCATCTCTTTCCTAAGTCGTCCAAATAATCCGAGTTCAAGTTTTTTAAAATGCAACTTTTAAAATAGTCTAAATTAAACATTTTCAAAAATGTAAGCACCTTGACAAGCATCAATTTAATATTGAACGTAAAGATCTATAGTTTAGCCATAAGTCTTCGGTCTCGATTGGCAAAACGATTTTTAAACGAGTTTTAAGTTTTCTCTGAGCACCGTTTGCACTCACCTGCCACGAAGCCACTTTCTTTGTTCAGTCACTTTTTCTGCTTTACCTCATCACCACCAACAACGTGTAATTTCTGCTTTTTTGTTTTCACGAACCGTTTGTGCCGTACCAGCATACCCGCCCCTGTTAGATTGTAGGTGAGCTGAAGCAGCATCGTCGCCCTCATCTTTGTTCACGCAAATAAATTTGAGAAGACTTTGGTATATTACCATCTTACCAGCTCAAAAGACAATCACTGCAAGAGCAGCGTTAAATATACGCGAAAGCGGTACGTAATATCAATGTCTAAATGTCATTTAACGCCACACCTTGCCTAAAGCTGTGGAAAACAATTTAATCATTTATGTGCTTCCAAAAGGGGTATTTGGTGCTTCTTTTGTGACAACAACCTTTTGGTTATAAATTTTTTGGTATGGCGAGTCAATAGTGGGTGAAGAAGGTTCCGAAAAACAGTTTTGCGGGACCGCGATTTATACACAAACGGTGTTCTACAGTTAGAAAATGACTCGGTTATCTTCTGAGATCAGACTTTGTACAACTAACAAGAGGCTGTGGATGATATAGTGATATGGTTTAGTTTGCATCCGGGTGTACACGTGTCAACATCAGCAATAGTGAAAGGCAAAACGATGACGTGGCACGAGACAGCCAACCGGAAGTTGCAACTTCGAACAAGTTCCGAACAACGGGTCTGTGCACAATCAGTTGCATGCTTTTTCTTGATACAAACAGAAGCACAGACCGTTGCTACATCTGTACGTTGCAGATTAGATTTATGTGACAACCCTTCGTTTTGAAAGATTGTAGGCTCAAACAAATTCAGACCGTATTGTAGAATAGGTCAATCAGTGGTTTGGCAATCGCGTAGCTAGCCAAAACATTTTGAAAGAGGCCCAGACATTTTCAAGGGTAACCTACCTTAATGTACAACTTAACGGATTTTTCAGAGGTAACCTACTTGGTGTACAAGTTAGTAATGCTCTCCCTGAGCACGGCCGCTTTTGCGCATCTTGGCTACGAACATGGTTACAGACCATGACTAAAACAACAAAATGAACAGGCATGCTTTTCTAAAGTGGGGTTTCTTTACCAGAGAAGGGATATGTGGACAGGTTTTGGAAAATCTGTAAAATCCTGATGAAATATTACCAAAAATGCAAAACTTATAAAACGGCAAGCAGGCAGACAATTAGATATTAGCAGGATTATTTCGCAATAGCTTGTAAAATCCTTTGTTTTTCTTAACCCCGAAAGAAAATACACAAGAGCCAATATAAATGGAAAGCAATCCCATTACATATTGTATAACCCCATACCATTATCACAGAATGAATGTATTAGTACGTCATCTACGATTGTCTGTTGTTTCTTGACAATGGGTATTGACATATAAGACGTTTTTGTGTTAAATTTTTTTTGAAAAGTTCCTAACTATATACTTTGCAGTATTAGAAGCACTTAATGCTCAGGCTTCATTTACTTACAAAAAATCTATCTCGTTCTCGTCACGGAAATTGTTTTTGCGCTTGCTCATTATCCCGGTTTCACTTCGCCTAAAATTTTCTGCAAAATTAGCCTTTCTGTATAACAAGCTTACAGTGCCTTGATTTTGTTGTGAATGAGATTATATCTGTTTCATGTTTTCACAAAGCTTGGCAGCAAAACGTCTCGAACGAGATGGAAAGAGTTCTATTTAATATCATTAAATTAGGACAAAATAAGAACATAAGCCCAAAAAGGGCATTTCTAAAAACAAGGACAAAAACATTTTTAAGACGTTGGTGTTTAATATAAGGACAAATCTTAGAAATAAGGACGATACGGTAACCCTGTATATGTGCAATGAACTGATTTTTATGTTTAAAATTAGGATATCTATGGTTTTATTGTCGGATATAACCAGTGGTGCATGCAATTCGTCGTGGTTGAGCGCGTTTGTTTACTTGCCTAAACATCTTTGCTGTTTTGTTTTGTGCGGCGCATTGCCCAGTTAGCGTAAAGCTGTGCAACGATTTGGCAATTACAAAATGGCAATGTTTGCAAATGAAAGAACGTCTGTCGTAAATTGGGCGATAGTCTTGTCCGTGTTATTGGCAGGTATGTTATCTGTTTAACTTTATTTTTCAAATAAGTCAAATCATTAAAAATGTATTCTTTACAGACTTCCAGAGTACCTGGAAAAAAGTCTTACTGCTGGCAACTTTTGTTGGGGGATTTTAGTGCAAATTATAGGCGTTCTTTATGAAATAAAACATTTTTCAAACGGTTTTTTTACACACCAAAATTAATAATGCCTGCAAAGGGATTCCACATTCTTGAAAATTAAAGTTGTAATGTGAGATAAGGCTTCTTTGGGTGCAAAATACAGATAATCACCTGTTTTAGTGTCAAGCTGATAAGCTGCAGTAACATTTTGACGAACTGTATTTTTGGTTACAGATCTGGTAAACAGTGTCTTTTTTTGTATTTGCAGTAAAGGCACATCAGTACATCCTTGTTGACATCCATGCAGCAATACCACAACAAAATAAAATGGGGGAAAAGCTAGCAACTGACAACATCAAGTTTAAAATTGATACAGCCAAGTTTACAGTTGTAAAAAATGAGAGTAACACAATATACTCGCTTAACATATTCACAAATTCTCATCACTGTTATCAGGTACAAAACTAAGCTCAAGTGTAAAACTGTCTTTTTTCTTAGTTTCAAATTTTTTTGTGTGTTTGTAGTGTGCCGACCTATTGGCAACAACTGTAAAAGAAAAAGATTCAAACACGACATTTCTTATTGACACTAGGTGGCCAACACAAGTTATACTAGAACCAAGCAACGATAAAAACTGCAGGTAGCTACAATTGCCTTTCAATATTTACAGCTTTTCTACACTCAAGTTCTTGAATTACAGTTTTGATAATTCTGGTAATAGGTTTAGTCAAGCATCTTGTTTTGCCTTATTTTTTTTATCAGACTTTTTGTTATTGTGAAACATTTTGCATATACATGGTAACTTTATACATGGTGTTGATTACGATTTTATTGCTTTGTTCTCAGTGCAAAATTTGATTATTATTATGGAGAGCGTGGTGAATATGCTGTGACCTTTTTTCCGAAATCTGGAAAACAAGGTTGCAGTGTTTCCACAGTAGTAGTACAGACCCAACCTTGGAACAGTAACCTGCGTAAGTTAAATTTAACTTTATACAGGCACAACTAAGTTTATACAGGCACAACTAATGTTTTATATACTATGTCATTTTTCTCCTTTCCATTACATATCCAATATGTTTTTGTATGCAGCAATTTTGTGGGCAGCTCTGGTGCTGCTGGGTTTAGCTCTGCTTTATTCATTGGCAACATATATGTACAAGAAAGTTATGCCAGAAAGCACCACTGCACTTCTTACCAATGTAAGTGCCCTCCAGGTATGGCCTCTGTTTGGAACATGCAGTGCAAATGCTGCTGTTTAAAACAACTGTCTTATGACTGCGAATCATATGCTTTCACATATTGATTTATTGACTACATGAAGTTTAACTGTTTATTTTTGTGTGGTAATAGCATCAGTAAGTGTTTTATTTGCAGGACTTGGGGGATCCTTCTAATCAATCTAACAATGAAACCCGCGCTGAAGAAAACCAAAGCATTGTCGCTCCAGTAAAAAGGGAAAGGATTAAGTCAATTGATGTATTTAGAGGGTACATACGAATATCAGTACAGAATATGAATCTTAAATTACATTCCACTTTCTGTTCAGCATTTTGATTCAGCGTTACATGTGTATGTTAGAATGACCTATGTCCAATTGCATTGGTATCATTTTTTACATAAAATAGAATGAAAAGACGGAAAAACATTTTAGGTGGCTAAAAATGTCGCTCACCACATACCTACTTTAAATTTATGAATGTCAAGTCATACATTTACCTAGATCTACACTGGCTTAAAAATGAATCTCTGCAACTCTTTTACAGACTCAGCATAGTTATCATGATATTTGTAAATTACAAGGGAGGCTATTACTGGTTTTTCCGTCATTCATCTTGGCATGGTAGGCAAATCAAAATGGGCTATCCAAATGCAGGATATACCCACATCATCAATAATGCAATCACCACACTCTCCCAAATAAACTAAAAAGTTTCACATTTTAAATTTTTTTTGGATTTGGCAACTTTAAAAGTTTATGTCAGAGAATGTTGTGATTGGCATGTAGGCTTGATTAGGCATTTTGTGTTTTAATATTTAAGTTACTTATGTTTCTGTGTGTGTTTAGACTGAGCATAGTGATCATGATATTTGTGAACTATGGTGGGGGATCTTATTGGTATCTGAGCCACAGTGCTTGGAATGGTATGAGCAATTTTGTGAGCAATCACGTAAAAATCTTTTGATTTTGTGGCAAATGGACATCCTAAATTGACACTGATAGCTGTTTTAAAATTTTATTTGAATGGTATTAAATAAGTATGATTTAATCATGCATGAGTTTTTGACCACCCCAGTCATGGTGGTCAACTTTCGGCAATTCTGCAACAAACAATCCAATAGTGCTCTATGTTGTAGTAGGTCATACTATTTTTATAAACATACTTTAGAATGTGTAATGATTTTTAATAAGGCATGACTCGATATGCTACAATTGTTTATTGGCACCTTTTAATTTGTGTTTCATTTTAAATAACATTTTTCAATTTATTTTATGTTATCAAAACTTTTGACAGGTTTGACTGTAGCTGATCTTGTTTTTCCTTGGTTCATGTTTATAATGGGAATAAACATTACTCTATCTGTGGACAGCTTGTTAAACAAAAAGATACCACTGAAGGATATACTATTGAAGCTTATTAAACGGACAATCATTCTCTTTGGTTTAGGTGTTTTCATTATCAATCATAACAGTAAGTGACTTAAGAATAACATGAATCATGTTTTACGGAGAATCACCATATTTATGTATCCATCCTAATATCTGACACACACATAAAATGATCAATATAAATCTATGTCACCAACCACTGCAACTGACCATGTTAATCATTAATTAAATCTTGTTGCAATTTATTGTGCATGCATAACCTGTGTTGACAAGCTGTACTGCTGTGCATGGAATGTCTTTTACTATGCAACAAAAATTATTTCCCACAATTTATTAGCTTGGATTTGTACTTTGTATATACAGGTGCTTGGTCAACATTACGTGTGCCAGGTGTTTTGCAACGCTTTGCCATTGCCTACCTTTTTGCCTTTTCAATCCAACTTATTTTCCACAAATCAGTTGATTATGTAGATGCCAAATACAGAACAGGTGGGCAAGATTGAAAATTCAAAATAAAATGACAACATTTTTCTCACTGGTAATTATACTTTTTTTGTTCTGTAAAGAGGATGGCAGCTATTATTGGCAGCACACTTTCCGTGATATTCTTCCATATTGGCCCCAATGGGTAATTGTGGCCCTCTTTCAACTTCTTTGGCTTTTACTTACATTTTTACTACCAGTTCCTGGATGTCCAACGTAAGTGTGTGTCATGTTCTTTAATTGTTTCACTTGTTAAGCAAAGTATATCTGTCTCAAAATTTGATACAATTTCACTTGTACATTTTTTATGCCTCTGAGTTTTATACAAATAATGTAGTGTGCATGGTTGTGTTTTA
>QXVZ01007734.1:0-11454 GCA_008931825.1 Phallusia fumigata
ATAAAGGCATCCAGTTAGCTCTTGAAGACAGCCACATCTGAAAAAACCCTTATATGTTTGATATTTACCTCGTACGTATCATCAGAGCCGCTTGGAAGTGTCCACGTTATTAGATAAGAATTTGTGCCGGATTGAGGTGTGTGATCAACGTTGATGTTTTCGGGAAGCGAAGCTGGCGGAGCTGGAAATACAAAAGGGTTTTCAATTAGAAATGAATAAAGCTATTCTGCAAACCCATTTGATTTTTCTAATCATAAATTAATGTTTATTAAGGACTGTTTTTTAACATGCATGTTAGCTGTATGTAGTTTTAATGTTCAAAGGAGCGGCTTGAAAAGCATTTAGTAATTCCACCTGTCTTGTACTTTTTCAATTTTATTTAAGAACCAGTAATTGTTGCAATCCCTAAATTAAACCGACAGAAACAATATCCTTTAATCTCCGTACAAAAACTCTTTATTGAACATTGTTAAAACAGCATACGAGATCCCTTTTCTCACCTTCATTTGTCCATACACTCTTCACAGCGGCTTCACTGAGCACCTCATCAGGCCCAATAGCTTGCACAGTCACCACGTACAGCGTGGAGGGTTGGAGATTAGGTAGGAAAGCGCGGTTAGTACTGGTCCGTAAATCCTGGGTCGAACCACCTGTCTCTGGCTCATATGTAACCAGGAACTCTGTCAAAAACGAAAAAAGGCCGACGCCATTTAGGTTACGCGTAAATCATAAACAACGGTAACTGAGTGACTTTTATTGTATTGGACCAGGGATGGTAAAACTTACTTCTACACAAAACAAAAATTTCGAAGAGTCGCAAACAGCAAACTAAGAAACTAATTTAATTACATTTACATTGAAGCAAATGAAACAACTTAATTCCGTGCGGTGACGGTCTGAACATCTAACAAAAAAACACAATAATATACATTTCACAGTTTGGCCACCCCTGTGTTAGACTGGTCACTAAGCTAAGCATTACATCAGTGAAGCTTACCAGATACTCGATCATGATCCCACTCCATTACAATATGTTGTGGTGTCGTTTGCGTTGCATGAAGATTCGTCGGCCGGGATGGTTTGGTCTGGTGAAAATAAAAAGACATGCTGTTATAAATAGTTGTTGTGCACTGTAACAGTTTTTTTTACAAAGCAATGCTTTTCGGTAGGCACAGGTTTCTTACATAACGTTAGTAAATCTAATGCTTCCTCTTTTTTACATCTACCGACAATGGCAACAATGCCTTCGTTTAAAACATAAGTATGTCTCACCGTGAAAAAGATGGGAAGCGCTTGCCTCATCCGATTTCCGTTCGTGGGAACCGATCCCACAGCGACACTGTACGAACTTCCGGGTTGAAGCTCGGTCAAATCGATCCGGTTCTCACCCGGTTCCAAGTAGGTAGTTGTGCTCCCACCCTGCGACAAAAACAATGTTTGTTAATTTATACACAAAGAGTTTATAACAAAGTTATCAAAATAAGGTGAATATTAGAGAAAGCACTGATGAAGGCTAAATCAAGTGTCATTCATTAAATCTCCGCTTTAAAACCGCAAAGACATCTGGTTAAATGAAAAGTCTTCGGAATTTATAGCTTATCTGCGGGGCTGGTGAGGAAAAAGCTTTAAAGATGCAACAGACAGCATTTGTATTTGTATTAACGACAGGGTTTGTCTTTGAAGGATTACATCCAACAAAAACCAATTACCCCCATAATGTAAAGATACCAGAACGATTCACTGGATTTTCAGCGGTAATGTTAGTTTTGAAATACGAATGATCTAAGGCGCTCGACCAATATACAGACTTAATAAAAACCTGATCGGGATTCGTCCTGGAGATCGTCCAGGGTTCGAGCCCCGTGAGGAAGAAAAAATTAAAAAAAAACTTTATGAAAAACATTTTTGTTTTGTTTTGTACGCTTACGGGTAGAAGTGGCGAATTCAATACCACACGATGTCGGAATTCATTGTTGTAAGGTTCCCAGAAAACTACCACGCTTGTGTCCGTCACATCTTCAATTTGCACGTTCTGTGGGGGCCCTGTAATTTTCCAACGGCAATATATCATTATTATTGGACAGGAAATAATGCTTTCATTGCCAGATATGACTTCCGAACATAGGAAATTTCCTATTGATGGACAAGAAACAAAATCACATGAACAAAGTGTTTGATTTGCCAATGAAGATTAGTCACAGTTTGGATCTGTTTAATTTAAACTATGTGCTTATTAGCAAAACAAATATCTGAGGTCCAAAGACTAACAAATGTGAATTGTAAGGGTAGGTTTTACGTAACATGTAAATAACAATACCCGACCTAATATTCCGCCTTATTTGCCCCGACATGAGTTTATAATCGGCGATTTTAGTGTTTTTAACAGTAAGCACCTTCGGTATCTTATTCATATAGCTCCAATGCTTGCCGGAACCCAGACGTTTTGACACTCACCTACTCTGCTGTTAGTGACTTGTGTCCCAACAACTCCATTACTCATCCTGCCGTTATGAACAGAATGCACTGATACTGTGTAACTTGATCCTGGCGACAAGTTAGTAATAGTTGCTTGCGTTAGATTCCTGACACGAATCCGTCTGCTGTCCGGATTTCCGGTAGGCCAGTAGTCTACCACGTAGTCTGTAAAGATACGGATGGCAGATTAAAAAACGGCAACTTTTTGAAGTCATATGTTTGTTTCATTCCGTTTTTATTCTCGAGGAACGGAACAACGCCTGATTGCGTTATGCACGCAACGAGTTCACCGTCGAGACACCCGCCTCATTGCGGTGCCGTTGAATCGATTTTTCAAGGTGGTGACTTAAATTCGGGTTAACCTATCGGGTTTAAATTGTTTAGAACAGTGCCGCTTTTGTTTTCCTGCTCTAGGAAATACAAGCTATCGAAACAGGGTTAGAACCAACAACCTTGCGAGCACCAGGCAGTTGCGCAAACCACTCGACACGGACCGTATTTCCCATCGCTTTTGACAGGCTTAATGCATTTTTACACTAATTATAATTTGATATTTGATCTGTCTGCTGATTTAAAATGAAAACGGGGATATAAAAAAGTATTCGAAAATAAGGAAGACTTTGTATTCAAAAGATCCTAGTTTGAGCAGGCCAACCTTTTTTTTTCACTCACCATCAATTAAATGACTAGGTGTGTTCCAAGTGACAACCATACTATTCTCCGTAACTTCATTAAAATTAATCCCGATCGGATTCGGAACTGTCGTCGTCGTTGTTGTCGTCACAGGGTGAGTCATGACGTCATCGATTATCGACGTCACAGTTATTTCGTAAGGCGTTCCCGGCTCGAGTTCGGTCAGATTCTAAAAAACGGCCATCAGATACATTTTACAATTGAAGACGTCATCAACAACAGATGACGTCATTATCTATGACGCAACTTACCGCTTCAGTCACGTGTGCGGGGAACGTGTAGTTGGTCGGGGGCAGCAAAGAGTCGCGTTTGTGGACTGTCACAAGGTAACCAGCAACCATCGGGTTTTCAGGCATCTCTGGTTGCCACGTCACCGTAACGCCATAAGGTGTGACGTCAGTGACGGTGACGCTCGACGGGGCGTTTTTACCTGTGTGGTTTATTTGTTACAGTTTCGTGATAGCCGATGAAACGAAACGTCATAATCTAAGTTACAATGTTCTTGCCTGATTGGTTATTCGACGAAAAATGATTTTTATTAAATAAACCGCACACATTTTTTATCTATATTTGCTTTGTAAAATTTCTGCAAATANCTAAGTTACAATGTTCTTGTCCTGGTTGCTTATTCGACGAAAAATGATTTTTATTCAATAAACCGCACACATTTTTTATCTATATTTGCTTTGTAAAATTTCTGCAAATATCCAGCCGTGAATTCCTTTAAAACCTGGCAGACATGTTGCTTTTTACCATTTTGATCAAGAGTTGCATTGTTCTTATTTTTTAACACAAGAGCTTTTTGAGCAAGAGCGATTCGAGGATTATTCCTAAAGAAAACAGAAACAATAACGATTGTTTATGGGACCAACCAGTGTAAACCCTTCCGACAAGAGGTGAGCTTTCCTGAACTCCCCTGATTGCTGTTACAACAACTTCATACAACGTGTCAGGTTCGAGTCGTGTGAATAATGCATATGAAGTTGGGAGGTTACTTGATACAACAAGATTCCCATCGTCAGCTCGGTTCAATTCCACTCTGCGACATTACAAGGTGGTTGAACAAAATGGTTTAAATAGTAAACTGGTTAATTTGGTTAATTGAGATACCAGTGGTTTAATAAAAACAAAGTTCAAATAAAAAACGTAATAGTAAAATGAGTAATGTGAACATCGGGCTAAAAAGGGCGTGTTTGTCATTGGTTGTTAAGATAGTTAAGATAGTTTACAGTAAACAGAGAAAACTGACTGCAGAAAATGAAATATATTGTTTGAAAAAAAGTATTGCACATTTTTGAGTAAGATCGGTTTTGATTAAAATAGGTGCAACTTTATGTGAACATCATCAGCCGCAAAAGTCAGAAAAGTAGTAAAGAGAACAAAAAATACAAAACAAGCAAATCACCTGTGTGTATCGATATTAGTGTCCGGGGAAGGAGACCAGTTTACTGTTACCCGATTCGGTTCCACACTAGTGAATCGAATATTGGTAGCGGGCCGGGGAGGAGTTGAGGGGGGAGTCGGTTCCGGTTCCTCTGACGTAGTTGTAAACCGGTGCACAGCTGACATTCCAAGAGTATTTGTATCGCTATGGAGTAATAAAAAAAGATTTTTAAAATTTACCCTGATGAGACGAGAAAAAGTTTTTTGTGTTTTAAATTTGGTATTTACTTACGATTAGTTGGTAAAGCTAGGACAAGTTTTTTATTAGTTAATGAAACTAAAACAAACGTAAAAGTAACACCAGAAGCAAAAGTAAACTCTTTGTTTGGTATGGGTTCGTTATTTATTAAAATTACCTTCTGCCAATACACATTTAAAAATCGTTCGTAAGAAATTTTAACTCACTTTTCACGCTTATACTGGCTTCAGTAATACGCATTTACAGTAACATCTTGAAAGAAGTTATGTTTTGTTAAAGCGGATAACATGACATAAGTTAGTAACTATATGGTAGGTCAACCGACGATTGTTTTCTCGTCTTATACAATGCAGAATTATGACAGCCTGGCAAAGTTTACCGTGTTCTACCAAACTAATCCAGTGATACACAACTTACTTATTCACGGTGTCATCATAGGTTGGTGTCACATCAACTTCGTATAATGTCTCTGGCACCAGTTTGGTAATTTGGTGGTTGGTAACATCTGGAGTTAAATTCACCGCAACCCATTCTCCATCCTCGCCGACCGGTCTGTAAGAAGAACGATTCGTTGTGAAGGAGTTATGTACCTGTTTCTTGAAACAAAATTGTCTCGATTTCGCACCGAGTAAAAAATTGGTAATTTAACTTTAGTCACTTGTATGACTAATACTATGTCCGATTGAATGTGCATTGCATACAACTTCACTTTTTATCAAACTAAACACCATTGCAAAGAACACAGTTTAACAATTTTTTGACGCTTTTAAATTTTTGACGCTTGCAAGCGTTTTACCAAGAAAAAACTTCCGTTTAGACACTTGTACTCACCTATACTTAACGACATAACCAGTAATATCTGCATAAGGTGCTTCCCATGAAATATTTGCACTAACAGGAGATGTTGCGACTGTTTGAATGTTTTTCGCGTTGTCAGCTTTCGTTGTAAACTCAGTTACTCCAATCTAAAGAAATAGAAAGTTGCTAACATAAGTTATACCCTCATTCAGCCAATCCGTTCCAAAAACCATGACAAATCCCAAATTTACTGTGTTTTTTTTAAAAATTTGCCACTTTTAAACAAAATACCATGAACATTTGCGAAGTTTCTAACACACGTACGTCCAAACACACACTTGTTTGCACACATGAAAACTGGGATATTATATCTTAATCAATCATGTGGCCTTTTTTGTAATGACAGTTCCACAATGCTAAGCGCCAACATCACATCTCAAACGCATAATGTCCAACACACCCTTAATCCGATTTTTTAATTTAATAATGAGATTTCTATGTCGCCGCGGCTCCAGTCTGCAATTTATCTGTTAATAAATACTTTTCACTTTTCTAACAATTGCTCGATAAGTAGCCAGTTGAATAACCAACCTCATCTCCTCGTGGCGAGAGAGCGACAACTCTGTACTTTTTGCCGGGCTGCAAGTCGGCCACATTGTATGTGGTGGCGGTAGAGGTCAAGTTCAAAGGACTTCCCACAATGCCCCGTTCGTCCTCCAAACGCAAGATCCAACCTATCACGACATGAGACCTGTTACTGAGGAACTACAACAAACGTTGTTTCAAGTTATTTTTTGATGGAGCGTTAAAACAAAAACGGTTACCATCTGATGGTACGACGTCCCGATCAACTGTGACGACAGCTTCAAAATCTGTGACGTCATCAATGGTGATTGGTTCGCCAAAAATTTCGTCATCTGAAAAAGTTTTGTTTAATGCAGGTTCTTTAATCTGTTTGGATCCATACATCCCTAATTAAACATTATCCGACTATCGCCTTAAAAATAAATTTTGCTAAAGCAAAATCCTACATAAAGACAAAACTGTCAGTCTACCTGGTGCTTTAATGATCACCAGAGTTTCGGCGGGAGGCGACTGGATGGTTTGGCCAATCCCAGTAACCCTTACTTCCAGCTGTTCGTCGTCAGGCGAAATTGCAACGACGTGACTGGTGACGTCAGTGTTGAAAACTCTCTGCCTCCAAGATTGGCCGGGCTGTAAAAAGACGTTTTAGTAGAAGCGAATTCGCTTAAGGCAACCAAGAGGTATCTTTGTAGGATTCATTCATTTTTGTTACAAAGTGGCCGGTTTAATACAACTTTGCCTAGGTGGCTTGGCATGAGGTGTTGAATGGACCAAAATCTATACGCTCAACATTGGCCTATAATCATAACAAATAGTTTAAACTGACATTGTTAAAAGTATTGCTTTTTGTGTAGTGTTTGAAAAAGTGAGAACTACGTTTAAAAAGATTGATAAAATTAAAATTGCA
Source organism: Phallusia fumigata (assembly GCA_008931825.1). Lineage (NCBI taxonomy): Eukaryota > Metazoa > Chordata > Ascidiacea > Phlebobranchia > Ascidiidae > Phallusia > Phallusia fumigata. The sequence goes on from QXVZ01007734.1 coordinate 7,101, forward strand.
GTCCCAGTTTGTTTCACATCCAAAGTTTTCGAGGGGGAATTTTCAATGGTTTTGATCTCTTTACAGTACAAGGTANGAAGTCATATGTTTGTTTCATTCCGTTTTTATTCTCGAGGAACGGAACAACGCCTGATTGCGTTATGCACGCAACGAGTTCACCGTCGAGACACCCGCCTCATTGCGGTGCCGTTGAATCGATTTTTCAAGGTGGTGACTTAAATTCGGGTTAACCTATCGGGTTTAAATTGTTTAGAACAGTGCCGCTTTTGTTTTCCTGCTCTAGGAAATACAAGCTATCGAAACAGGGTTAGAACCAACAACCTTGCGAGCACCAGGCAGTTGCGCAAACCACTCGACACGGACCTCATTTCCCATCGCTTTTGACAGGCTTAATGCATTTTTACACTAATTATAATTTGATATTTGATCTGTCTGCTGATTTAAAATGAAAACGGGGATATAAAAAAGTATTCGAAAATAAGGAAGACTTTGTATTCAAAAGATCCTAGTTTGAGCAGGCCAACCTTTTTTTTTCACTCACCATCAATTAAATGACTAGGTGTGTTCCAAGTGACAACCATACTATTCTCAGTAACTTCATTAAAATTTATCCCGATCGGATTTGGAACTGTCGTCGTCGTTGTTGTCGTCACAGGGTGAGTCATGACGTCATCGATTATCGACGTCACAGTTATTTCGTAAGGCGTTCCCGGCTCGAGTTCGGTCAGATTCTAAAAAACGGCCATCAGATACATTTTACAATTGAAGACGTCATCAACAACAGATGACGTCATTATCTATGACGCAACTTACCGCTTCAGTCACGTGTGCGGGGAACGTGTAGTTGGTCGGGGGCAGCAAAGAGTCGCGTTTGTGGACTGTCACAAGGTAACCAGCAACCATCGGGTTTTCAGGCATCTCTGGTTGCCACGTCACCGTTACGCCATAAGGTGTGACGTCAGTGACGGTGACGCTCGACGGGGCGTTTTTACCTGTGTGGTTTATTTGTTACAGTTTCGTGATAGCCGATGAAACGAAACGTCATAATCTAAGTTACAATGTTCTTGCCTGATTGGTTATTCGACGAAAAATGATTTTTATTAAATAAACCGCACACATTTTTTATCTATATTTGCTTTGTAAAATTTCTGCAAATATACAGCCGTGAATTCCTTTAAAACCTGGCAGGCATGTTGCTTTTTACCATTTTGATCAAGAGTTGCATTGTTCTTATTTTTTAACACAAGAGCTTTTTAAGCAAGAGCGATTCGAGGAATATTCCTAAAGAAAACAGAAACAATAACGATTGTTTATGGGACCAACCAGTGTAAACCCTTCCGACAAGAGGTGAGCTTTCCTGAACCCCCCTGATTGCTGTTACAACAACTTCATACAACGTGTCAGGTTCGAGTCGTGTGAATAATGCGTAGGAGGTTGGGAGGTTACTTGATACAACAAGATTCCCATCGTCAGCTCGGTTTAGTTCCACTCTGCGACATTACAAGGTGGTTAAACAAAATGGTTTAAATAGTAAACTGGTTAATTTGGTTATTTGAGATAACAGTGGTTTAATAAAAACAAAGTTCAAATAAAAAACGTAATAGTAAAATGAGTAATGTGAACATCGGGCTGAAAAGGGCGTGTTTGTCATTGGTTGTTAAGATAGTTAAGATAGTTTACACTAAACAGAGAAAACTAACTGCAGAAAATGAAAAATATTGTTTGAAAAAAAGTATTGCACATTTTTGAGTAAGATCGGTTTTGATTAAAATAGGTGCAACTTTATGTGAACATCATCAGCCGGAAAAGTCAGAAAAGTAGTAAATAGAACAAAAAAAGACAAAACAAGCAAATCACCTGTGTGTATCGATATTAGTGTCCGGGGAGGGAGACCAGTTTACTGTTACCCGATTCGGTTCCACACTAGTAAATCGAATATTGGTAGCGGGCCGGGGAGGAGTTGAGGGGGGAGTCGGTTCCGGTATCTCTGACGTAGTTGTAAACCGGTGCACAGCTGACATTCCAAGAGTATTTGTATCGCTATGGAGTAATAAAAAAAGATTTTTAAAATTTACCCTGATGAGACGAGAAAAAGTTTTTGTGTTTTAAATTTGGTATTTACTTACGATTAGTTGTTTAAAGCTAGGACAAGTTGTTTAATAGTTAATGAAACTAAAACAAACGTAAAAGTTACACCAGAAGCAAAAGTAAACACTTTGGTTGGTATGGGTTCGTTATTTATTAAAATGACCTTCTGGCAATACACATTCAAAAATCGTTTGTAAGAAATTTTAACTCACTTTTTTACGCTTATACTGGCTTCAGTAATACGCATTTACAGCAACATCTTGAAAGAAGTTATGTTTTGTTAAAGCGGATAACATGACATAAGTTAGTAACTACACGGTAGGTCAACCGACGATTGATTTCTCGTCTTATACAATGCAGAATTGTGACAGCCTGGCAAAGTTTACCGTGTTCTACCAAACTAATCTAGTGATACACAACTTACTTATTCACGGTGTCATCATAGGTTGGTGTCACATCAACTTCGTATAATGTCTCTGGCACCAGTTTGGTAATTTGGTGGTTGGTAACATCTGGAGTTAAATTCACCGCGACCCATTCTCCATCCTCGCCGACCGGTCTGTAAGAAGAACGATTCGTTGTGAAGGAGTTATACTAAACACCAAAGAACACAATTTAACAATTTTTTGATGCTTTCAAATGTTTTAATGCTTTACAAGCGTTTTACCAAAAAAAACTTCCGTTTAGACACTTGTACTCACCTATACTTAACGACATAACCAGTAATATCAGCATAAGGTGCTTCCCATGAAATATTTGCACTAACGGGAGATGTTGCGACTGTTTGAATGTTTTTCGCGTTGTCAGCTTTCGTGGTAAACTCTGTTACTCCAATCTAAACAAATACGAAGTTGCTAACATAAGTTATACTCGCATGTAGCCAATCCGTTCCAAAAACTATGACAAATCCCATATTTACTGTTTTTTAAAAAAAATCTGCCACATTTAATCAAAATACCATGAACATTTGCGAAGTTTTTAACACACGTACGTTCAAACACACACTTGTTCGCACACATGAAAACTGGGATATTATATCTTAATCAATCATGTGGCCTTTTTTGTAATGACAGTTCCACAATGCTAAGCGCCAACATCACATCTCAAACGCATAATGTCCAACACACCCTTAATCCGATTTTTTAATTTAATAATGAGATTTCTATGTCGCCGCGGCTCCAGTCTGCAATTTATCTGTTAATAAATACTTTTCACTTTTCTAGCAATTGCTCGATAAGTAGCCAGTTGAATAACCAACCTCATCTCCTCGTGGCGAGAGAGCGACAACTCTGTACTTTTTGCCGGGCTGCAAGTCGGCCACATTGTATGTGGTGGCGGTAGAGGTCAAGTTCAAAGGACTTCCCACAATGCCCTGTTCGTCCTCCAAACGCAAGATCCAACCTATCACGACATGAGACCTGTTACTGAGGAACTACAACAAACGTTGTTTCAAGTTATTTTTTGATGGAGCGTTAAAACAAAAACGGTTACCATCTGATGGTACGACGTCACGATCAACTGTGACGACAGCTTCAAAATCTGTGACGTCATCAATGGTGATTGGTTCGCCAAAAATTTCGTCATCTGAAAAAGTTTTGTTTAATGCAGGTTCTTTAATCTGTTTGGATCCATACATCCCTAATTAAACATTATCCGACTATCGCCTTAAAAATAAATTTTGCTAAAGCAAAATCCTACATAAAGACAAAACTGCCAGTCTACCTGGTGCTTTAATGATCACCAGAGTTTCGGCGGGAGGCGACTGGATGGTTTGGCCAATCCCAGTAACCCTTACTTCCAGCTGTTCGTCGTCAGGCNGATTAGGATGTAAATTGTCGGACATCGAACGTCCCGCCATACTGCAACGTATTTGACGTAGGCTACCAGTGAACACGTTTTCGATATATTTGCCCTAAAAATGTATAGTCTAAAAACTCAGACTTGCCAGGTTTACATGGACGTTCTCCAACTTATCTGTTACATTCGTTGTTTGGTTTTCCAACGTTTTAAGTTTATTAGTGCGACTAATTCACTGTGGGAAGTAGTCTTGAGCTAAACGATTACAAACAAATATTAAAAGTCGGCACTAATTTGAACAACCTCACGTTACGTAACTTAAGGCTGATTCACACCAGATGCGTTTAACAGCTTGGGGTACGTCTTTTTGATCTCACGGCAAGCAGCGGGGCACTTACACCAGCCGGGACCAAAGTCTATCTATCAAAGGGGAAACACTTTGGCCGTGTCTGATAGATAACCTTTGGTC
>QXVZ01007735.1:0-13298 GCA_008931825.1 Phallusia fumigata
TTTTCAGAGCAATCCTGTTGTCTCAAGCCGACTCGAACCACCAAATTTCACTCACTGATTTTGCAAAACGTTTTATCGGAGGAATGGAGGGTGACGTCACTGCGAAGAGGGAAGCAGTGAGTTGGATTGTTGTAAAAAATTATATGCCTTGGGGCCAATTTTATAGATGACTGTTTTGTGCTTTGTGGCAGTGACATGGACATTTTTGTGGTCTTTTGTCGCGATATATTTTATCAAATGTAGTCAGACCACTTTAAACTTTGAATGTAGAAGGCAGGGTCATAAAAAAGAAATGGAGTTTGGATTGCTTGCTTTGATTGTATTTTCCAACTAAAAGTCTGTGTGGGTACAACACAACGAAGGTTTGTGCCGGAAAATTAATTTCCTGAATCGGTCCTAGAGTTTGACCCGTGTTTATAACCACTACATGTTAAACTATCACCTTTACATCGACGGAAATATATATTTAAAGTTATTTTTTTGTGTTTTAACCATCGCCTTTATTTTAAGTTTGTCCGTGAACTTGGCAATGGATCGAATCACGTGACCGCGGATCACGTGCGTGGACTCTCAATTGATCAACTAAAAACTTTGATGGAAATTTTCGACCCAACCGACGTTTCAAATACACAAGAATTTGAATATAGCGCTATCGAAGCGTCTGATATTGAGTAGGTGCCTAAGTGTGTGAAGCAGTGGTTTTTAAAAGTTTGATATGTTTGCATAGCGGTCCTCTTGGAGTTTGCTTCGATGGACCTGTAGATGTCTGTGAAATCGTAAACAAGTATTTCTTAATCTTTTTCTTGCGTGGCCCAGACAACGCTTTGTAAAAATCTTGTGTCCAACTATCACATAAAAGAGTTACGCAAGTTTCGCAACGTACGGGAAAGCATGAGTTAGGTGACAATTAAGATTCTACAATTTTCACGTAGCTTCGTGGCCCATTTGCAAACTTCTCTATGGTCAATCGGATGAAAAAACATTGGCGTAGACTTTGAGTGTACATTGTCTGGGGTGTGTTGATCGCATTAGATTAGAGAATTTTTAACTTAATTTTTATTCACCTTTTTTGCATCCATCTCCAGACATGTCGTGGTAGATCTGCTGAACACAGCCGGAGCTTTCACACGACACGATTTTGTGAGCAAATATACGACAACACTTGGTGGGTCCGAAGTAATTGCTGGACAGGTAGTTATGACATATATTGTTTATGTAACAAGGTTTTGTTTGTGCTTGTGAATGACAAAGACTAGCATGGCTCCAATTCTGTGTGAAGTAATTGAAGTAATAAAGGACAAGATATTGAAACCTTTTAGACCAGTAGGTTCGCGGACTTGAACGAGTCCGTAAAAGTTTCGTGAGTCCGCCTCGCGATGTACGAAAATATTTTTTTAACCTACCCCCCGATCCACTTTCCATTCTTTCTTACCGCTTGTTACGATCTCTTTTGTTGCACAATACAATACTACCTTCCAGCGGTGATAAAGTTTCCTGTCTTACTGGTAAACATATCGTTTGCATCATTTTACATTTTCACTGAGTCCGCGGCTGGTTGGGCTGGGGCAAAAAAAGTCCGAGACCTAAACGTATCCTGGAAGGATCTCTTGCCAATTGTTCCATTTTTGTTTGCTCGCCAATCTTACGAGTGTAGGTCGAATACCCTGACTACCTGACTGTTCGGCGACGAAAAGGACAAGTAAGAAAAAAAGGACAAGTAACAACACCTTTAATGCTTTGTGACCAATTGGTGGCGCTAACGCGTAACCATTTTGCAGCAAAACGTTTTTACGACTAACAACTAAAAGTTTAAACAAACTATATGTTTATTTAAGATATTCAATGCCATGGACTTAAAACAAAAAGGTCGCGTGTCACGGTCCGATGCCCTCGAGAACTTCAGGAAGGCGGTTCACAATTTTACGTCAGCACCACGTCACGATCCGAGCAGCGAACGAATTTGGTTACGTCATTTGAGAGAGCGAGATGAGTTGTAAGAACATTTGAAGGACAAAAATTGATATTGCACTGTGCTAGGAGATATGCAAAGTGGAAACAATACTTATTGTGGTTCTATATCTGTGGTCTGAAATAAACAGGTTTGGGGATTTAAAGCAAGGAACGATTTGGAAGTTTGTATCCCAGGTTGTCACCGCAAAGGTTTTTTGTTTACAGTTTTGCGGTTATAGTCTTCAACCTAAAAAACATGGAAACTAAATTCCTAAATGTGTTTATTGATAAGTCGTAAAAACCGTCATGAATTTGTACTTCCCTCAAGGGTAGTGCGTACGCCACACAGTGGTGCGTACCACGTTCCTCGTTGCGATAGGTGTATCGTATCACCGCGCAATACCTGAAGATGTTTTTTGCTGCGCAACGCATCGTACTCCTTGATCACCAGTTTGTTGCAACTTTTATCGGTTGGAATTACGCAAGAACTCGTGTATTCGGCNGATCATTGAAACTTGGCCCACCTGAAAAGACACAAAAGAGAAAGTTTTTGCTGACATTTGTTGTAAATGTAACTGTAATTTATTTTGGTCTACTGCTCATATGGCTAAAATGATACAATATATGTTTAAACAACTGAACCATTTAACTATGGTACCACAATGAGTAGACATTTAACTGACCATGTAATCAACAGTAATCAAACATGCACGATGGAGTTTACCTCTTTACCATTTCTGGTAAAGTACACTTGTACCACTTTAAACGGAGATGGCATCATCATCCCTGGAATTTGATAATCCGATTCCCCATCTGTCTTCCGTATCCCACATCCCATTCTGTCGCCAGCTTTACACTTGGGACCAAATGCAGTTCCTCGGCCCGAGCTGGAGAACAGCCTAAAAAACATTACCTTTTTAAGGAGCTGAAGACATAAAAAAAAACATTGGCAGGACACTGTTTATTGGTATTCTACTTATTCTACATAATTGAACATTTTTTAAAACATATAGGAACCCATGACAGAAAGAAATGACAGACCTGCCATCATCTGCATGGTAACCAATTGACCACTGTTCCCAACCTGGTTGTCTGCTCAAATCATAGTTAAATGGAACCAGGCCCACGGATATGCAACCTGAAATGAAATAAGGATGGTTTTTACTACAAGTACAAGCACAAAAACTAGTTTATTTTGAGCATTTCTACACCGCAGAGTAATATATATTTAATATATTAAGGCATAATACACGGTAAATTTGACACACCACTTTGACCACAATCCACTATTTTAATTTCAAAGTAGTTCATTTCCTCAGTTAGAGGATTTCCAATGATGAAACATCCCACACTGTCTTCATCTGGTTCAGGGTTGTACCTTTAGTACAACGCAGTAGTTAGTAACTAAGCAGACTTTAAATTTAATAAATTGCAAATTTAGCAGTTTCTTCAGGCGCCATGAGGAGATGTTTTTATCAGACGAATTATAGTTTTAGTTTAGCAAGAAAAATAAACCTCAGTACGTCTCCATCCACTTTGATACGAGCATGCCGATTTCGTTTAACTTCGCTTCCGTCCATTACAATTTAAGTCGTTGGCTAGCAAATCTAAATAAACTTTCATTATCATACAAACGAATTGTTTTTTGCTGAAAACAAAAGTGTCGTGTAGCGCGTGTCGCGTTAATTTACCCCACGCTGCAGATTATATTTTTTATTTGACTTGTAGACTAATGTTTTGCGAATAAACTACTATAAGGATTAAATAACGAGATTAAAAAGCCTAAATTTTGTTGATTTGTTTACTAAAGATGCACTGAAACTAGTTTTCAGATTCGCTAGTCCTTATTTTTACATATAATTGTTGGCAAGAAATTGAATGCGACATGCGACATACTCGTTAAAACGCAAAGATAGAGCTTTTAAAAAGGTATCGTCCTTAATAACCACAAAATTTGTACAAACACGATTACAATTAAACAAAACAAAACCTTTACAAAGTATTATTGTTATTTGAAATTTATGTTTTGCTTTTTCAGTTTTTGTGGTAAATTTGTTTTGTGGTTTTTTAACCTTTATTAAAATTTTAAATTGCACAATGTACGTGTTTTTATCGATGTTTTATTACGCTACCTTAATTTTTGTGGCATGCGGTGTTTTACTCGCGCAAGTAAACTCAAGCTGTCATGTGGTAATTCTTGACCTGTAACGTGCGTTAAGGTGTGGAAAAGAGGTGTTGTTTATATTTGGTAATTAGCTAATATTAGGACAAATATCAACATGCCCCCCAAAAAACAGCAAAAAGCAAGTTCAAAAACTGATCAAAAGAAAAAAGACAAAATAATTGAGGTGTGTAAAAGCAATTTGACACCTATTTCTAGTTTTTATATTTTTCTTTTATAACTTATTATGCTTTTATAGAAGTATTGATTTGTTGAAATAGTTAAAACTTGAAAGACAATTAACTGGATGAATATAAAAAACACTTTCCATTATCAGTAAATAAAAAAGAAGGGAGATTTTTTATAACCATTAAGTTTAGCAATCAGCACCTTGTGTAAAAACTGCGGCATAGACTTTTATGTTTGTTTCTCTGTCTGTTTGATATTTATTTTGAAAAATTACTTGCTTTGGGTAAATTTTTTATCTCACAATATTCTTTTGCTTTTAGGACAAAACCTTTGGACTAAAAAACAAAAAAGGGACAAAGCAACAGAAATTTGTGAAACAAGTAAACCAACAGGTCAAATTTGGTGGTGATGCATCTGCAAGAAAAGTGAGTGAAATGTGCTAAAATGTTGCTTACCAAGTGTAACCATTAAAAAAATGTTGTAAAATTCAGCTGGAGCAACAGAAGATGGACGAAAAGAAAAAGAGAGAGTTGGAAAAAAAGAAGCAAGCTGAGATGGACAGTTTGTTTCGACCAGCTATCGCTCAAACAAAAGTGAGCAAAGGNCTTTAAAGATTTTTGCTTTTGACTGCTTTGCCATACTACTGATGTTTTAAAAACAGATTTTATTTTTAGGCATGCACTGCCTCCTGGATTTGTATTAAAAAGTGATAAAAAGTTAATGGATGAGCAGAAAGAAAAGATTTCCATTGAGGATTTAATTGAAAAAGAACGAGCTGCTCTTGGTAGTAAAGTTACCAAGGTGAGTTCCTAGTCTAATTTTCTAAACACATTGTTTTTACTCAGTGATTTTTTTAGTGGTAAAATACAGAGCTTTTTGGTGTTTCTTTTGCCCAGACGACTAGTGGTATACTTGACCAAATAAAAATCTGTATATTATTTTCACAGTTTAAATCATTATCAATTTAGCTATACCCTGTCACTTTTTTTCTACAGCAAAAGTTTTGGTTTATATGTGTACTAAAATTGGTTTAAAAGTTATTTAAAAACTGTGAGATTTTTTAAACTGTTGGGTTTTGGAAATATGCAGTAACCCAATTTTTGGTTGTAGGTGACGTTAGAAACTTTTCTCGCCTGGAAAAAGAGAAAGAAGGCTGAAAAAATAAAGGCAATGAGAGCAAAAAAGGACAAGCGTCACAAAGACTTCAAGTCTGGCAAGTTATTAGGGGTAAGTGCTATGTTTAATTAACATACCAGACTTGTAACATTAACCTAATTGGACTCCATAATGCACACAGGAAAAGCATTGGGACTCCTCATTAGGCAAATATGAATTATCTTTATTTAAACAAGGCGATAAAAACCTTGTGTTAATTCGTGTTTTACTTATTTGCAACCATGTCGTAAATATTGTCCTGATTTGTCCTGTTCTTTTTAACTGTATTTGTTATGTTTTATTGTTGTTTTTTACTTACATTATGTTGCAGTGCAATATCATCAAATAATTGGTTTGAGGCATAGTTGTTTCCTAAGCACAATAAGTATTCCAAATCTAAGTGTACTAGAAGTATTGGTGAAAAATTATAGAAAATATAAAATATATACGATCATAACATTGTATAAAAAAGATTTGTTCAATTTTTTGTTTGCTGTATAGGTCAGTGGAAGAGAAGTTTTTGAGTTCCAGCCCGAAATGGTTGGAGAAGATGATGCAGATGCTGATGATGTCACGTAAGTTAAAAGAAGATAGCTAAACAAATTCTCACATTGAGCTTTTGTTTTTTTGCATCTGTAGCTACAGGGTAGCCTGTCTTTTATGATGTAACTTTGCTACCGTTTTTCTTATGCTGGCATTTGACTTTTGCCATTTGGCAAATCTAATAGGCCATACACCGAACATTTTGTATAAATGCTCGATGTTCGGCCCATTAGTGTATTATGACATCACACACATCTGACACTACAATGGAATATTCACCATGTTTCAAATGACACTGGGCTTTCGACATAAATCTATTCTCCGCTGAGGGTTGGCTGTGTAAATTAAGCACCGGTCAACAATCATTCACCTTGATTTAAAAACATAACTGCCAGAGAGCTTGTAATGCAATTTCTATAAACAATGTCAACATCGATTGTTAAAAAGTTTGCACTACAATGCATTCACTACAAACAAGCTCTCTGGCAGTTATGTGTTTAAATAACCTACTCTTCAAGACCGTGTTTTGTGTTCAAAAAATTATGGTGATAATCAACTGTTCAGGTACAGCAAAGATGTTGCTGAAGTCGAAGATGAAGATGTTGCTGTCCGAGGTGTTTCCGATGAGATGTTCGTCCCAGAGGAAGTTGATGCGAGTGGAACGCAAGCAACAAGCGATCGACTTCATACTCCTGCCAGCACAGGTGAAAATTTTTGAAAAAATTGATGTTCAGCTGATAAAGATTGTCTGTCTCTATCGATGGTTATTAGTGTAAAGTTGATAAATTTATTCCAATTGAGTAAAAATTATAAAACAAGTAGAGTTGTATTTTAACCACCTATATTATCATCGTGTAGACCAAGGCTTCTCAAACTGTGGGTCGCGACCCAAATTGGGGTCGCGAAATATAATTTTGGGGTCGCGAAACATCATGCGTTATTATGTCATTGTCACAATAAATTGTATAGGTGCGTACCAAATCGTTTTCTCCCCCGGTTTCGTCATCATTAAGTTGTTATGCCTTTGCCCTGGATAGCTTGGCTATTACTCTGTACTATGCCATTGATATTGTTAAAGTAGTTATGACATCACAAAAAACTGTTTTCACCTAACATTTTACGTTCCAGTAGGTTTTTGTGTATGCTGGCAATAGCATTAGTTTTACGTAATTCGCTTTGATGTCACAGTACGGTTTGCCTGACATTTGGTTTCTAGTCACTTGAGATTTGCAATGGGACGTTTATTGTTTAAACATCATTCACGTGTATAGGCTATACCCATCAAGGGGTCACGTAGAAATTTTTTCTAAAATGGGGTCGCAGAGCAAGAAAGTTTGAGAAGCCCTGGTGTAGACAATTCTAACAGATCCACCAACTTATCTTGGGCCCCCTTCAAAGGGGGCAAATATCGTTTTTATTCTGTTTGTTTTCTATCTCGGTCTAATGGTGGTTTGTTTGCACGTTTCGGTCAAGAAAAAATTTTTTTCAACATTTTGTCAATTTTTACACAAGATAGTTAGAAATTGAAGTTTTGCACTGACAACTTTTTACTGCAGTTCACCACTGGTTGACTCAGAGGTCTCAAAATGAAAATAAAAAAACTGTTATATTTGTTTCTAATATCCACATCTGGTGTAGTATATGTCACATTGTCCAGCAGTGCAAATGCTGTAATATTGTAACATTGTCATGTTGCACAGATGCAACAAACGCCGCCGCCCAATCTTCTTCAGAAGCTGGAGGAGACGCTTCCCAAACTCCCACAACATCCGGACTTACTCAGAATGGACAGGGAGCACAGGATGAGGATGTTGCGGTTGATGAAAACCTTTTTACTGAAGATTTGGACGATTTAGAAGCCGAATTGGAAGAGTTAGACGTATAATACAGGCTAGCCCTAGCGTAGATATTAAATGTGGGTTTGCAGACATACATAAAACAATTTGTGTTGGGTAAAGTACTGTGGCACATCACAGTAAAAAATAAGCCAAGGTTTTTTTTAAAGTTCATGCTGCTTACAAATGTTTAATTTTAGCACTGCTCTTTTCAAATGAACGACATTATTTTGGGCACATTAGTATTGTTAACCTTGCATACGGGTCAACCTTTCCGACGAATTTTGACTCGAAGTGCAATCACTTGTACAAAAATGACAAAACTCCTGGCTGTTTTTATTTAAATTCACAAATTAGATACTAATCCAAAAGCAAATGACACACCTACATTTCCTACATCCGTCTCAAAAAGTGAAATTTGGCTTGCGTTGAAGATGCCAAAACATTCTTTGCGGGACAACATTACCATCTCTTCGTAAACCTGCTAAAAAAACACTTCTAAACTCTCGATTCGCGCGTCGCTCCTGTATTTTAACGTCTATGGTTTTTGCATCTGCGTGGTTATGGAGCATTTTGGGGGCTTCAGTTCGATGTATGCACGTTAGTTCACGTTTTGTTGCCAAACAACGTCAGGAAATCAGATTTTCCGGACCAGTTCGATTTTTCGGTGTTCGTGAATACAAATATGATCGGTGCTTGGCCGATGTTAAGTCATTTAGCAGCTCGTTGGATTCGTGCAATGAGGATGTCGCCAGCTAAGCCTTTCTGTCGATAAAAACCCTCACTTGTGCCGCTGATGACAAGCGTATAACGCCTGAAGGACGACGAAGTACAGTGACGATGAAATACAACTGCCGGTATAAGTTCTCTGAAAACATTGGAATTGGTGTGTGTAGTATTTCAGCGACAGAAAACCTATTTGGATGTCTTTGTTATTAAGAAATGAAAGGCCAGAATTGCCCAGTTAACAATACCGGGCTATATATTTCTTCAGTTGGTACCTTCATTTTGGTGTAAGCAATCATTTTTTATTTTCAAAGCAGCATACGCTTTTTCTCAAGGAAAAGGAAATTTACTTTCAACACTTTTACATTCTTATACCAAGATATACAGAGAAGTCATTCAAACTTCCTTGGTAATGAAGACTAGTTCTGCCAAGTCGGGTCTTGAAAATCAACAGCTATTGTTAACTGCTGTACAGTTTAGGAAGTTTGTTGCTACCCTCGTCTTTCGATAAGCTAAGTGCATGGAACTCGAAACAACTATTTTTTTTTTTTTTTTTTAACTCGAAACAACTATGGTTGAAAGTTAAATCATTGGCAAACTTACTGCTCAACGTGTCGAGCTGCTGTCATTACCGCTACAAAGTAATGGGCAACCTTTTTAGTCCTTGAAAGAAAGTTATTGATGCAAAATAAGTCAAGTCCTGTCAGCATGGCGTTGGTATTCCACACTTATATTACGCCTGGTATTAAACCTTGGCATTGAAAAGACATTCCAAATCTTTATGTTGCAGAAGTGCCATCGTTCTTAATGTCGTTTCCTGTTGTAGATTTTGACAGCTCTGACTGCAGTGAAATCTGATTTATCTCTGTTGACAGCTTGTTAAGCTGGTGAAAAACACAGCGCAAGGAAGTATATCCATTTCCGATTTGTGTTCAACAGCTCTCCTGTTTTTTTGGACCAGCTGGAAAGCACACTGTACTATTCGAAGTTTAGCAGTTGCTGCCCAGTCAGTCAGCTTTTTTTTTCCATAAGCTGTTGAAACGGTCGAAGGAAGTCAGGTCCTCGTTATCCAAACAATAGACAAAATTAGCTGCTGTTATATTCCAAGCTTGAAAGATAGTTAGGTAAGCCAGTCCTCTGCTGTTCAGAACCCTGTTTACATATCAAGCTCTGTTTAGCGCCAAGTTTGAGGTCATAATGCACCGAATGTATTCAGTATTGTTGATGTCAATGCTTTATTGTACCTGTCAAGCCGATTTGAAAGGTCATTTGATGCAACTAGGAAAACAATGGGGTGATCCAACTGTAGTAACACCAGAACTGTACACAGGTAACTGAAGCTTTATGACATCTTTTTCAAAGTTTTCGTGTACAATTTTTTGGAAAAACAGCGTACACATAACATACACGCTTTTTTAATAGTTTACTCAACAGTATGTCTATTTGGAATGCAAGGTGTACATATTATTTTGTGTATGCGATTGGAACTATAACTTATTCTGATGTTTGGATAGGTGTATTTGAAATTAGTCACCAATTTTCGCCAGTGGCTGTGTAAAGTTTGATTGATTTTAGCTGCTGGCATATTACTTCCGTGTGTGTTTCCTCAGTGCCGCAACCAAGGGACTTCTACCAGCAATTTGTCAAGCCCCGTCAACCAGTCGTATTTCGTGGCGCTGCAAATCAATCTCCTGCAAGCAAACTATGGACGACTGAGTATTTAGCAGAAGAATACGGCGACCTGGTTGTCAGACTCGAATCCAGGTGGGTATGATGTAGTTTTACAGCGACGTTTGCTGTACAAAAATATAATTTGAAACATTGTGAAGGCATGTAAACGGATGCTGTTTGGAGACAGTGAATTTTTACCCGGGTTTGTCCCTAAAATCATGCGAATAACTGCCCGTGTTATTTAAATTTTAGCTTCATTTCTCGAAAATTTTTAGTATTTACAACTTAAAAGGGCCAAATTACCAGTGCTGAAAAAAGTGTATGAGATTCACAAACATCTCATCTTGTTTGGGCCACGTACCCCAGGGAGTTTGCTGTATAACCTACTCTTTATCTTTGATAAGGGAAATAAAGGTCCCTGCTGTCTATGTTACACCAATACAACACTATACAAGGTGTGACCTTGGTAGCAATATAAACCACACGGATAAGCAGGTAACTTTCGTGAACTATAAGGAATAGTCCAAATATGATATCGCGTCGATCGAGTGCATCCTTGAAGGGCCCTAATTGAACTGTAAACCGAGTTTTCAAATTTGTGGTAATTTGACCTGTGACGTGTCCTTGGTTGCTTCCGTGTCTTGTGTACAAATCATTCACCCCTGGTTCCTAATAAAATTTAGCATATAAAAGTCTATCTCTATATAAAAGCACACATAAACTTGGAAAGTAAAATACCAAAACACGCAAATACATGGTTTATGACTACAGGCTTTCAAAAAAAAGTGGGCTTTAATTGTAAGGAAAAATATACTTATTGTCTCTTCAACCTTTAAAAACGTTCCAGCTGTTAAGATGTATAGCAGTTTTCTTACATTAACAACCTGTGTGGAAACTGTTGTAGAGTTTTACCCTTACTGGGTGCAGAACAAGACAAAACACAACCATTCTCATTGTTTTTAGGTCCGAGCAAGACTCTGGTTTGCCTGTCACTGACGTTGGGTTCGCTCGAGATACTATCAGGCATTTTGCCAACAACTTCAAGTCAATGAACGCATACGTCATATCTCAGATCCCCCAGCCCATGGAAAAAGATGTCTCCATACCACCTTGTCTAGCTTGCGGCAACTTTGCGAAAAGTATTCAGGTAAATCCGAGGTTTAAACCTGTTAAAAGTTCATTGACTATCGCTACAGCACCTTGAAATGTTTGGCCGTTTTTGATTTGAACTTGGAACATGTAATGCAATCTTGATTCAATTCAAGGATCCGTTTTGTGAAAAAGGTTTTGCATTGAATTTTGGTATTGTGTTAAAATCTGACGAACATTAAGAATGATCTTGACAACAGCGATTGTCGAAACGTTTACATTGCAATGTATCCACTACACAGAAGCTCTCTGGCAGTTATGTTTTTTAATTAAGCCACTCTTCAAGTCCGTGTCTTGTTTTTCAATTTTGGTTAAAACACACCAAAAAACAGTTTTGAAACCTAATGTACTGAGCATTGTCACTTGTATTTTGGGATATTTAGGTATTTTTTTAAAACTACTTTTGTTGAATGGTGTTTACTTTCTTTGTGAAGTATATTATTGCTTTAACTTTACAATTTTTTTCAAATCGATGTCATGCAGGAAGTTCACCTGTTTCTCACAGCAAAGGGTGGAAAGACAGCTCTTCACAGGGACCCGTTCAGTAATATTCATTGCGTGTTTAACGGGACCAAGGATTGGATCTTAATAGAAAATAAATATGTAAGTTCATTGCGGTATAGTTGTTGTGCTGAGGAGGCCAGCCACAAACTGTTGTCTTTTTGCGCAGGAACATCTTATATACCAGAGTGATGAGTCTGCTGATGAATTTGGCGGTTTTTCTCAAATTAATGTGGATTCTGTTGATTTGAACAAGTTTCCAACCATTAAAGACGT
Organism: Phallusia fumigata; assembly: GCA_008931825.1. Taxonomy (NCBI): domain Eukaryota; kingdom Metazoa; phylum Chordata; class Ascidiacea; order Phlebobranchia; family Ascidiidae; genus Phallusia; species Phallusia fumigata. The sequence continues at coordinate 12,157 of QXVZ01007735.1, forward strand.
CCAACATTCTTTTGTAACTCTTAACTCTGGTGATTGTATTTTCATGCCTGCAAGTAAGTGGTATATAGGCATTTATGGTTGAATGGTTAAAGCTGGTTTCTGAACGGGTTTGTGCAGTTAACACTAGGAAATTAAAAAATGGTTTTAATCGCACATCTGTACGTAAAATTTTATACCAGATAGAACTTCAAATTGCTGCATCATTTACTTATTTTGCAGACCACATAGGATGCCTTGAAACAAGTTATGACATTCGATGTTTAATATAAACCTAAATAAATCTACTCTATTCTTGGTTAAAGGTTACTGGCACCAAGTAAGAGTGAACGGCGAATACAATACAGCAGTTTCTATATGGTTTAGCCGTGATATGAAAGTTGTGCCACAAGACTGGAGTAACTGTATTGAAGAATTATACTCGTTCAAACCCATGTCTGAGGTTGACATTATCTGGAGATTCTCTGGTGGAAATGAATCCCTAAACCAGGGTCATATGGATATTCATCTTTTCAGGTTCACCAACTTCTTATATTCTTGTATTTGCGATGTTTCAGCTTCAATGCCCCCGTTATAATACATAATACTTATGCCGGAGAAGCCCACTCCGGTTTGGCAATGTTCGCATTTTCTAGGCCTGGCGTACAGCTGTGTAAATTTGTAAAATGTTTGTGTATGAGCATGCTGTAGTTTTTATGTCACTGCTTACGATTTTAGGTTTGTATTTCTATTCTTTATTGTTAGGCCCTCAAAGAAATCTTTTTCGATGCGGTACAAAGCCATTAGGCAATTATTTTGAAAGAAATTGAGGTCAATTAGTGGTTTGTTGCGCATTTAACTTCGGCAAATGACTATTTAACAATCACACAAAAGAATATGTCGAAGTAAAAGAGTATTCGACTCATGTAAGTACTTATTTTAAACGGTTCTTTGCTTATGGGCCATCAGCTTAAGGACAATATACCTACTGAACCCACTCTTAGAGGCCCTGGTTAAAAGGCTGAGAACAAAACCGAAATATTTAAAGTGCTAATAGCCAGCGACAATGGCATAGCATATGACGATATAATGGTTTTATTTTCTTGCCTTTTCATAACATGATCTTTTGGATATCGTTTTCAGAGCAATCCTGTTGTCTCAAGCCG
>QXVZ01007744.1:0-10075 GCA_008931825.1 Phallusia fumigata
CGAATGGTTTAGCTGAGGCACAAATAGTTAGTGCCCCAAAAACATTGAGAAACACTGCGTTAAGCAGTTCAACATATGGTGGCTTGCATTTTGGTGCATGTTGCAAGTGGGTGACAATATTAAACCCAGAGCTTAAAGACATGCTCCATACAATACTATACCCTTGCTTAAACTTAATGTTTTGATCCTCAATTTGAAATAACAAAGTTCTGTTGAATGTATTGCAAACAAAGTGTGCCAAAGGACAACGCATTGTAAACCATATTACACCCTCTGTTAAGATTTGCACCAACATAAGCCTTTGTAATTTTATCAGTTTTTTTTACAAATACCTGACGATCTACAGGGGAATCTTCATCAACACAGGAAGATTTGGGCACTCGGACATTTCGTTTTAATGATCCTATGGTGCCGCAGAAGTTTCTACACAATGAAATAAGGTAAAACAGTTTGTGGATGGGGTTTCTCTTCACACAGGCATGATAAGAATTTCCTCAATTCTATGATTCAGGACTGATTCTGGCTGTTGATGCAGAATATATTTTATTACATGTGTACAAAATCAATGAATAAACAGGCTTTTACAATTCAGAGCTGCTTTAAGTATTATGTAAGATAAATGTTTAACTTTTGCTGTAAACAAGTTTTTTTCTTATTTTATGTAGAAATCTGTGTTAAATTTCAATATTTTTTTCAGCACTGGAAAATACAACTTTCTTACATTCCTGCCTTTGTTTCTCTTCGAACAGTTCAGAAAAGCGTTCAACATCTTTTTCCTCATTATTTGTGTGTTGCAGGTATAGATAAAGAGTCTCAAACCAATTTGTTTTACTTGTGTTTTGCACACTTGAATATAATGGATGAACTAATGCCAGAATGAAATGTATTTGGCATTTGGACCTAATAAATAAGTGTATGGACGTATGTATCTTATACCTAAACTCAAAACAATATTGAATGTTTTTGTAATGCCACAACAATTTATCATTCGGCTAAGCAATGTCACATATACTTCCTGTTTTATGAGTGTTGTTGAAAGGCAAAGTACAGATGGTTGTATGTTTTGTTCCAGCAAATCCCAGGAGTTTCCCCAACTGGTCAGTACACAACCATCGTTCCACTCACGTTTATTTTGCTTGTTGCTGCCCTTAAGGAAATAATAGAAGATTATGTAAGTTTCACAATAAAGTGTCTCAAACCATATAAGGAAATCAAAAACAACTGAATCTTTAATGATTACGCTCATAAAAAATATTTGCATTAAAACTTTTTTATTTATTTTACTTTTTGGAGAGTTGGGTTTATTTTATGCTATGGGAAGGTAGTCTGAACTGGGATTAGAACCCACAACCTTGCAGTAACAAGATTGTCACATATCTACACAATGGTGCTGGTCATGGGCAATACATGAAAAACCATGAAGTTAAAAAATTTTGTTTTGTGAATGTTCCACAGCAGGTTTTGCTGACTAAAAGCAATACGGCTGGTGAGAATTTTGTTGCTCGATATGTATGTAATACTTTTGCCATTCACTTAGAAACGTCACAAAGCAGATGACGCAGTGAACAACAGAAAAGTCGAAGTCTTTAGGGATGGAAAATTTCAAGAGATAACGTGGACACAGGTCAGTTGGTGTTAAAAAATATTCAGTAAATTTTTTAGGTTTTAAAAATTATAAATTTTTTTATCCTGCTACATATTCATCCTCTACGTTTTGCCCAAACAACACAAAAGTGAACACACCTGTAAACCACAAAGCAAAACGGATCCATGTTGAAAATGCTTAGTGACATTATAAATTATTTAGCATTTCAGCCACGGTTTTAAACCGGCTAAAGCTTTATTAAATTAAATTATAGTTTGCATTCACATGGAAAAAAGAACTCTGTAAATGCTTTGTGTATCTGCTGTGTAACTGTTGAAAACTGAAAAACAATTTCCATCTACCGCTATATTGTATGTAAAATTATTTATATTATATTTGTCAGTTTTTTTCAAATGTGAAGTATATTGCTTTTATTTCCTTCGGTTGTATAAACATGCTTTCTCTGGAATTATTTTTTCTTCATTTCTTTTGTCTGTCCAATGCCAGTTTGTTCCTGCCTTTTGGTCAAGAAAAAGTGGTTTGAATTTCTTCAAATTTGCTGAAACTTTTTAAACCCAATCATTTACTCACATTACTCACCTCGGAATTTTTGAAGCATGGAATTTTGAAACAATACAATTTAAATTTATACACAATAAGAATCCGTCTTTATTGCACTAAATATCTGTCAGGCAAAGTGGTACAACATTTGTAATATAGCAACTTTGCATTTACCAAAATTATTTTGTCTGATAGGTGTTGGTCGGTGATATAGTGAAGGTGGTGAATGGCCACTTTTTTCCAGCAGACCTCGTATTATTTTCATCAAGTGAGCCACAAGCGATGTGTTACATCGAAACTGCTAACTTGGATGGTGAAACAAATCTAAAAATCAGACAGGTAATTTTAACCATACAATATGCATTAGCAAAAAATGCACTTTGTCTATGGCAACTCTGTGATAGAGTATTTGTTTGCCAACATTTTTACAAACAAGCTTTGTTGCAAACATCATTGTCGCAGAAAGTGATATTTTTTGTCACGCTGAAATGATACATCTGTTTCATGTGTCATGTTGAAATAATGGCTTGACACTTTTTATCCAGCATCTGTGCATAGTAAATTATTTAAAACCTTAAATGGAACATTCACATGCTGGAGTGTTTGTACTATTGAAACCACAATGACTTTCAAACATAAGCATTTCTGGGACTGAGGAAAAATAAACATTCCAGTGATGTTACGTGTTTTCCTCTGCTCAACCAACTGTAAAATTGTTTTTCTTTCCGCACCATTTCAAAGAAACACCTTCATATGTTTGGTATTTGTATGTCGCTAAAGCATATTTGTTTCAAGTCATAATTAACTCCACTTAGTTAAGAGTGTTTTTTGTTATTATTACCCAAATCTCTCATCCTAATTTTTATGCCGCAAACAAATTACAGGTATAATAGTATGATTTTTAATAGTATTATTTTCCACATGATAAATAAGCAGCAAAAAAGGACAGTACAGATTTTACCATTAACAAAAGTCCCCATAAGTAGTCTTCAACTTCATGTTCAATTTATTGTACTCATATGAGGTATTGTCGCCCATATGTATGCGGAGGCAAAAACTGCTGCATTAGCAGGGTGTAGGTGTGCAGCGATTTCCTGATGTCACTACTAACACCTTCAGCGGAACAGTGTTGTCATGTTCCTCTTTAACATTTTTTTACATTGTTTGCAACTCACAGTTGTTTGCTTAGCAGTTTTATCTACAATCCCAATGCATGGCAAACATTAACAAATTTGTCTTGTGCCATTAGGAGACTGACCACTGCCTGTTTGGATTCGGTCCCATGCACAAGGCAGATTTATTACAGGGTACAATAAAAATAAACCCAGATTAAACAACATTTTATAGTTGTTTGTTGCACAGCTTTATTGAACGTCCACCCTTTTCAGTGCATCTGTTTCATTTGGTTTTGGTTACCTAAACCTGCGTCTGTTTGAAACCTGTACATATAAACATTGTGCCCATACATATATACATAATTTGATTGTTTCTAGGATTGGATATATTGGATGTCATGATATGTGTAAAGTGGACATGTATATTAAACAACAACCTCTTTTGCACCTAAGCCCTGAAAGTTTTTTTTTCAGTCATAGAAAAGTTGTATGTTTGCAATCATGGTCCACAAAACAGGTTGTGCTACATCTTTTTATGCAAGTGTCTCTTTTGCAGGGACTCTCTGCTACCAGCATGTGGCAACAGAGTAGTCAACTGAATTCTGTGAGGGGAGAAATCGAGTGCGAAGCTCCCAATCGTCACTTGTACGACTTCACTGGAAATATCAAACTTGACGGCAATGCTGAAAGGTGGGAATTGAAATAAGTTTATTAGGAATTGAAATAAGTTTATTGCTTTACCCAATAGTGATGCACTGTTTCGTCTAAATTAGGTTCGGACCGAAACAGAATATTCAGCAGTTTTAAATTTGGCCGAATCAACCAAATTATTTGTGACTTCACTTGAATCTGCTTTTGATATGTTCACATAAATTTTGGCCGAGCAAAACAGTGGTGCTACAACAGGATTGTTATGTTTGTTGTATTGTTATGTAGTTCTGTGGGTTTTAAATTTGCCTCTGCCATTGTTACCAGCTTCCAATTAAATGACCGATAAAGTTTGCCAGGAGTGTACAAAACGATAACGCCCACAAACAGCAGCTAAAATACCATCTAACAGTTTTATTGTTATCTGATATTGTAACAAATTATTCAGCCAAATAAATTCGACAAACTGAACTTTCATTACATCACTAGCAGTTTACACTGTAGGTCAAAACCAAAATTTGCGATATATGTCTTGGAGCAATCTGGTAGAGCCGAAAATCACAGTCCCAAATCTCCCAAAATGAAACTAAAATGAACAGAACTGCAATGACACATATAGCTAGCTAGTAGACTTGCAACACATTTGGTCATAGTTCTGGACAAAATAAGCAAAACAAAAAAAAAACAGTATTTTAAGATGGAAAATTGTTTGTATACATATAAGGCCTAAAACAGCGAAATTCTTGTGGTCCAAATAGGAGCGGTTAAGAAATTTGTAAGCAAAGCCCAACTGTGATTTCTTATGTCTTTTATCATTTCCTGTTTTTATGTCTTGAGGATACAATATTGTCGGCCCATATCCTGATGAAGCATTGTCCTTTCTTTCACTAGTTTAATTCCCTTAACTTATATGCATTTTGCCATATGCTAACATGGCAATAACAGACTGGAGGGCTACTACAACAACTTAACCCAAATAATCTTCCCAATGAATCTTCTGTGTTTTCTTAGCACAATGGTTTTCCTACTGTGTGTGTTGCAAAACATTACTTTTAGCAGTGTGCCACACTCATATCAAGTGTCACATCTAATCTTTCAAGGGATTTAGAACCTTGTTTTGATCTTATTTGTGACCATGACATCAAAGTTGCAAAATTAATCTCAAGTAACCTTTTGGGTTTTTAGCCTTTGAAGTGTGCAAGCTTAAAACGTTTAGGAACCACTGGCTTAGTGCCTTAATGTACTCGACATGGTCTAAGTCATGTGCTTAAAGTCATGTAACATAAGACGTGGTTTAGTGACCAGGTTAATTTTCCTTTTAGTGACTTGAAACATCCATTAAGTCTGAGCATTGCACCTAAACTTGGCATTAGACATTGTTAATTTTTTCATTGCCTCCTCAGTTTCCTTTTTAGTGTCTTCAAATTTGGTCTGAGCCATGCGCCTAAAGCAAATGTAACGTTAGATGTTGTTATGTTTCCCATTACCTCGTCAGTTCCTTTTTCATGTTTTAAAATTTGATCATAGCCATGTGCTTAAAGTCATCTTACCATCAGACGCTGTTACCTTTCTCATCACCAGGTCGATTCCCCTCGGACCAGAGCAAATGCTCTTGAGAGGAGCCATGCTGCGAAATACACAGTGGATATACGGAATAGTGGTTTACACAGGACATGAATCAAAACTAATGAAAAACGCTAAGCGTGCACCACTTAAGATGTCCAACGTGGATAGAACGACCAATATGCAGGTGCTTCATGTGGTTAATAGTTTCCAAAACACTTTGAATTTGTCAGGTTTGAAAATAGTTTATTTTATCTTGTACACTTTGAAATTCAAGTTGTTTCACATAAACCAAGCATAATTTTCCACTTTTTCTTTGAACACTCTTGCATGCTGCATTGTTGCAAATAAAAGATAAAATTTAATTTTTTTGAAAAATGAATACAATGGTTTGGCCCTTAAAAAAATCTTTATTTTTTTACACCCAATCTTTCATTCAATAAAGTGATCATTTTCTATTTCATAGATCTGGTTTTTAATGACAGTTCTCATCGTGATATCGCTTGCCTCGTCAATTGGCAGCGAGATATGGAAAAACCAGCAACCCAATCGTTGGTACATATACGGTGACGGTATGTCAAAATGTCATCCTTAAAATAGGATTTCAACGAATGTTGGACTTTTCCTGGGTTTTCTTTCTACTTTCTGTTTGCCTTTAATACTGAAATGCCTTACATGTGTGGTAAATAATGTAGAGGTTTACACATAAGTTTGCTCATATTTTGACAAATTAAAAATGCTTTTGAAATTTTAAATAAAAATGCAAAACTATTTTGGGCAAAAATTTTAACCTAATGTATGCAATAATTCCAGATTTAATTTAGTGTGAATTTAAGGGCCATTGTTACAACATTACCTTAAATTTTGTTCGTGCATTTTAGGTGCTGGTGCAAAGGGCTTCTTTATGGAGCTCCTCACATTTATCATTTTGTACAACAACCTCGTTCCGATCTCACTACTAGTTACCCTAGAAGTGGTGAAGTTTATTCAGGCCATCTTTATTAATAATGTAAGTGGCACTCAAGTTTTCGTAGCACTTGACAGTCACCTTTTGAACAACGTCTTCGAAAACCTGAGAACTAAGATGCTAACCCTATTTGCTGCTAATATTGTTCAACAAGTTGGAGAGCTTGTTTTGTGTAAAACAATGGGATAGGGCCCAAACTGAAATTGTTGGGTTTGGTCTGACGTGATGCCTGTATTAGGATTTCTAACATACAGGAAATGACAATAGATGTTAATTGTTTCCAAGTTTTAACCATACAAGAAATTCTGAAAATAGTAGAGGTAATATGTGAGAGAAAATTCACCAACTAAGGAAGGAAGCATTTGTTGATTTTTGCGTTGTAACTTAGAACCATTATGTTTACACTTTATCTCATTGGTATATAACAAGGGGGCACAACCTTTTTACTATTGCCAACTGCATCACAGACTTAATGTCACTCACAGCTACCGCAAAGGTGCAGAGTTAAAAAAATGTCATTTTTCACACACTAAATGACTATTTTCATCCACACTCATCACACACACACTAAAATGTAATCCAAGGACACGGATGCACCGTGGTATGTCTTATGCATAAGGATGAAAATAGACATAAGGGTTTCAGTTCCATTCTTNATTCTATGTGATAATTATTGATGCATAAATGAGCTAGAGAATTTATTATCGGGCCAATTAGTGTCACATGTGCAACTCATTATGACATCACTACACATGGCTTAAAATATGTAACCTTCAAATCCAGTCTGCCTCAATCTTGTCGGAGGTACTGAACCCTGCAAGTTTTGTACATAGGATTCACACATACATACCCTTACTGAACCCATTGATAGAACTCAGTTTTGAAAGCACAGTTCTAAGCCCAAATTCTGCATTGTTGCATATTTCTTGTTTAACTTACATTGGTTTGTCTCAGATAGGGAAGATTTGATGAGGACCAGATAATATATATTCCAAATTTAGATGCTTTTGATCAGTTTTAACTTATTTTGAGCTGTTGAAAATATTTTTCTACCTTTTTTGTCATTCTCTGCATTTTTTTAACAGATACATTTTAATTTTATGATCATTTTTTGTTTCAAATTGACCAGCTGATTTTTTTCCTCAGGACTTGGAAATGTATTACGCTCCCACCGACACGCCTGCGATGGCTCGTACATCCAATCTCAATGAGGAACTTGGCCAAGTAAAATACATATTTTCGGATAAAACTGGAACACTCACTCAGAATCTCATGGAATTCAAGCTGTGTTCTATAGCTGGCGTCAAATATGGGTAAGTTAACTTACTCACACCAAAGCAGCATGAGAATATTTAAGACAAAAGTAGGCAGGGTACTCCACACTAAATTGCATAAAACTTAAGTTTAATGAACCACAATACAAGAAATTTATACACATGTTTATGCAACAAAACTTAATTCCCTACTATGACTTTTTAAATACTCTAGTAAAAACATGTTTTTGACATTTTACTGCATATTTTATTGTCAAAAAATGGGTGTGGTACATAGAGCTGAATACATAAAGCAAAAACCAACTTGTGATACCCAAGCTGCATTTTGGTCACCTCTGGTTCATGGCACGAGTCTTAAATTCAATTTTAACACCTTGAACAGATGTTTGTAATTGGAGGATGTAGTGTAGTATGACTGTTGTTGAGGATGTACAAAGCTTGAACTGTGTTGGGGTCTTTTAAGTCCAATTAGAAAACAAAGTTGAACCACATCAACCTGCCATGCTGCATTGCTGGTGGCCATGTACTGAATATACTATTTACAAATTCAAATTGCAGTGCATATTTTACATGCCTAAATTGTAACAGATCTTTGTGACACACTATTCTGGTGGTTATTGGTAAACTTGGCTGAGTTTTTCAAATATTGTTTTTGTTATTTTTTACAGCACCATCTTCCCAGAGGAAAGTACAGCACTTTTTGAAGATGAGGAATTCCTTAAGAAACTGCACAATGGCAGGGTCAGTTATGTTGTCAGATATTCTTATGGACACATTATTTTCACTCTGTTTTTTCTATGCAACAATGGTTTGTTTCTGTTTTTTTGGTCGACATAGTTGTTTATACTTCTGCTAATTTGCACACATTATACATCTGAAGTTAAGTAAGTTTACGCAGCCAAGACGGCCGAGTGGTTAAACGACAATGCTCCAACCCAATGGAACCGATAAGTTGACACAAACTTAAGTCGCCAACTTCAAAAACAAAATAAACCAACAAATCTGAAGTTGTACACCATGAATGTGACATTTTTAAAACTGTGATATTAAATTTAATGAAGCCTGTAAAATACTTACATCTCCAAAATTATTAGTTTTAAAATAAGTTGAGTTATAGTGGTTGCTTTGCCTTATACAGGACGGGAATCGGTATGTCCGTGATTTCGTGACAATGATGTCAGTTTGTCACACGGTGGTACCAGAGAGGCCGAGAAAAACTGTCGACGACAACACTCCAAATAATCGGGACGATTTGGACCAGAAGATTAATGATGATTGCATTGAGTACGTTGCTTTAAAATATGGTTATTGCGATGACTGCTTCTATATTTTATTTTAATATCATAGTGTGTCAGTTAACATATATTAGTGGATATACAACCAACACGCATGTCAAAAACAGAACATGTAATTTCTACTTAATACATGCATTATTTTCCACTTAAAATCCTAATTTTGAAATATTTCAAGGGAAATTATTTGTAAATCGCAATTGTAAATAACTTGCTTGTAACTGTGCATTATATGTGAGTGTTTTTTACTTTTGCCACAAAAAGCATTTATGCTGTCCATTAATATTGGCCTGCTCATACACACAACTTGCTTCATAGAGATGCTTAAATGGCAGTTTTTGATTCAGTATTACACCTCTTGCAGGCCTGTTTACTGTAATTATTTCACTTTTAAGCATGAGCAGTTATTTACAAACCTTGTATTTTTTGTCAGATACCAATCATCATCTCCTGATGAAAACGCGATTGTGAAAGCTGCAAGGGCAATTGGCTTTGTGTTTTATGAAAGAACTCCAAACTCTGTTACGATAAAAGCTGTAAGTACAATACAACAAAAATTTAAATGTACTGTGCAAAGAACCTCCACAGAACTAATGATATGCCTTTAGTGTAGACATAACAGCAAGCAGGTTTCACTGAGTTGACCTATTATTGCTACATAAACTGTCAAGTTGTATCCACATTCTGTTTTTTTTCACTCTTTTTTTTCCAGTCAGTTGGCTACACCACATAGCGTTATGCTCTTGTGTTTATTGTTAAGCTACCTGCTTTTAAGCAGGATTATTGTGTTTGTTTTTTTAGCAATGTAAAGTTTGTGACTTTTGGTCCAACCCATCATGTTCCACTAAGTTAACGTTTCTTACGCAGGAAAACACAAAAGGTGGTTTAGAACCCACAACCTTCTTACGCAGGAAAACACAAAAGAGTGGTTTAGAACCCACAACCTTGATAGCATGAGCAAGCCTCGCTGATGATGTGCAAAAATAAAACTTTAACTTTTTATGTTTGCTTTCTGGCAGCTTGATAAAGATGAAAGCTACGATGTCCTTAATGTCTTGGAGTTCAGCAGC
>QXVZ01007747.1:0-14278 GCA_008931825.1 Phallusia fumigata
AGACGCCTGTAAATCGTGTTGGATATAATTTAAGCCTGCAAACCTTGGTATGTACTGTACTACACCGTTATCATTTAGGTTTTGCTTTATTTCCAACACAATTTTCAAAAGTAAAATACAAAACCGAGATGTCAAACAACAACAACAACAAAAATTAGGGTAATATTTTATGGTCAAAAGATAATGAAAATTCTCCTGCACTTGTTTTGACAACCTAACAGTTTCATAATTTGAAAGGGACTAAAGGGTGAAACGTCATTAGCGCATTTTATGAACCGAAAGCGTTTGACCTGAACATTTCAATGCAAAAATTACAATGTCCACTTAACCACGCTAAATAAACAAAACATGAATACATCATGAGTTCATCTAAAAACAGAGTTTCCAGAAGCGGTACCAAGGAACCCACGGTTGAATAACGTCGTCAAATTTTAATTACAGACACCAAAGCTGTGCAACGCTAAACGAATAAACTAAACAGACTTTGTTTAACGCTAAATTCCATACACTACTCAGTTGTTGATTCCGAAGCTACTGTCTTTGCACCTCTATTCTATTAGTGATTGGTTGCCGACAAGTGTTACATCTATCCAGTGGTTCCCCGCAGGCAATACAGGTGGTGTAATGCCCACACGGAATGAAGACCAAGCGTCTCGGTTGTACATTACAAATCTGGCACAAGTCCTGGTTTACTGGTTCTCTTGCTGAAAAAACAAAATATATGCTTTTATTTAGTTTTGTTGCAGTGGTAAAACGTATTTTCCTTAATTGTGTCCTTCCATTGACCCCATTGAAATTATCTATAGCCATGCTTTATTACAACTTTTGGGGCATACGGTTATTTGTGGCCTTTATTTGTTTCGTCCTGGACCTAAACCCTGTTTCGATAAATGTATTCCAAAGATTTCCTGCTTTGATACAATCACTAAATCGAGCAACAGAGAAACCTATTTAAATCAGTCAAAGCCTTGCAAAAATTACAGCATGACTCACATGAAAATAAAACTTCTGGTCCTGACTGAACTTCGGGTATTACGGCAGGCTCTTCAGCGCCCTCTGACGACCGAGATCGATCTAGTTCCACAAGGTCATCAACCATTTCCGTCACAGAAGTATACATCCTTCCAACTGTCTCTAAACGTCTGTGACATAAAAGCAACGTAATTGTTTTTGTCTTACATTGGTTTTGCTTTAGGTAATAAATGCATTTAGTTCAAACCAATAAGTAAAGGTGGCCTATTGCTGTTCATAAAATAGCTGTTCAAAACATGCTAAGACCCAAAGCTAACTTACTTAAAAAATGTGTTTCGTAGCAATTGACCATTCCACTTGTTTATGAACAAAAACAACTTTAATATGGTTCTGTGGGTTAATGGTAAGCGCGTGGTATCAGTAAATTAAGACTGCATTTCCAAACTAAAGGTCTATAATGAAACGTGATAGCACTGTGGTGGACAACTGATATCTCAGGAAAAAAGGCCATATCATAACATCAACTTTAAAACTTAAATGAATCAGGTATTTTAGGCGTTTACTTAATTCCAAAAGTTACCACTTAAAATTTTTAGTAATTGGGTTCGAGTTCGCTCACCTCCGTATAACATCCTCCATATCGTCAAGCAAGAACCCAAGCCCCGTAACTTGTTGCGCCACTTGTCCTCTCATTGCTTCAGCAACCGCCGCTCTGTTGTTTTGCGTTGGCCCTCTAGTTGTTGTAGTTGTTGTGGATCTTAGTCGGTAGCCACTTGGTGGTGGTGTGGAGTAGCTATTCATGCTAATGTTCACCCCAGGTGCTCTGTAAACGGTACTGAAGCTACCGTCCGGGTGTCTAGTTTCCCGGCGTTCCCAATCCCGTTGTGGGTAGACTTCAAAGTCTGAAGGTGGTGAAGAAGGACGAAAGGTTTCCCTTCTTTCGTTTTCACTTATGTTAAAGTTTCCACCCACCCTTCCAGAAACGTTTCTTCGTGGCATGGTTGAGTTTTCTCTGTTAATTCGTTGCACGTAATCGGTGCCTTTTTTCTGTAGCAAATGTTCACATCTGCAAAGCAAACAATACAATGTTGTTTAGATCATCTTGATCTAAAATACAAGTCACTTGTTTTATAAACCGAGGAAAGTCCTTCGCAACCAAAAATGTAGTCGTTATAGTACTTTAGAGCTTCATTGCTTGAGATATTATTACTTGAGTGTTTGTCGAAAGGGGTTTTCCGTCCCTTCCTTGCTGGTCGTTTACAACCACAGTTTTAAAACGTGCAACCAAATCTTTTGCAGAGCCTTCTGCCTCTACTTAAAAAGTTAACACCGACCGTACAAATCTTTTTTTCTTTGTCATAAGTGCCAGGAAGAATTAATACCCTTATTTCATTGGCCAACCGTACCTTTTTAAGTTCATCAAAAATCACAAAGTCACAGTACTTACACAGGGTGGTACTTTGCATGTTCAACAAATGGATCGTCGTTGTATTCCCAATTTTCCAAACCTCCACCACAGTACCAGCATATGGTTTCATCGTTTGGTCCTGCGAAACCATCAACACCATAATTGAAGAGTGCAAAATGTTGTTCACTTTACAACCAAAACAAACACAGTTGACAAAGGTTTAAAGTAAAACAGGTCGTCCTTTTTTTTATGTTTTTTTCCGTCAATATAAAGTGGCTTTTTGAAACGAAAAACGTCGTTTGGTGTTTACAATCTTTAAGGAAGTTGTTTGGTAATCTTACCGACGAAAAACATTCCTGCTTCCGCGATCTCTCTTGGAGGACATTCGGTATGGAATGGTCTCCATCCTCGGCCGAAGGTACGCACTCTGTCTTCCACACTTCTCATGTGCGGATGACGGGGATTTAAACAGGGAAATTGGTTTTCTCTTTCTCGCTCCAGCGGAGTCTGTAAAAGTGAAAGTAGTCAAGCTTTGGTGTGTGTGTATTTTATTGCAGTTAGTCATTTATTTTTTGCCCTTGCGGTTATGTCGGTCTGTTGGTTGATGCACTACACCCACTGGAACTATCCTAATTAACCCTGAGAAATATAAAATTTTGGCATACGGAACATGTTCAAACGCTATATGTTAACAACACAACAATACGCAATTCAAGAACCAGCTCATATTGAGTTATACCGTTTGTAATGGCCTGTATTGAAGTGTTCCTCCAGTTGAATTGGCCATTTTTCACTTGAAAATACTTGCCGTTTCCAACTTAAATGCTGAAAAACTTACTCTTAAGTCAACACCCCTAGTGAACACAGAGGTCCTTCGACTTGAGGCTTCGGAATTTCGTGACGTTTCTTCTCTCCTCCTACTTTCTTCGTAATTGTGATGAACATTTTCTCTTCGATCTCGGGTCGATCGTTCCGTTCTTCCAACGTCTCTCCTTTCTCGTCTAATAGTTGGTTCTTCCTCTGTTGATAGTCTGCTGCTCGGCTGCTCTTCCTCCATACTTGGACGACTTCTTGGCCTTCCCACACGGTTTGAACTCGTTCTATTAGCATCTCTAGACTGTGTTGGTGACCTATTATTGCTTTGCTCGTTTCGCATTCGGTCGAGAACGGCTCGTGCAGACGAAACTGAAGCGCTTGTACGGCCGCGATTGTTTGTGATTTCGCGAGGAATGTTTCCAGTTGGGTGACCGTTCGCGAAGTCGCAAGTCGCCAGATGGCGGTAGAGAGACGCGTCTTCGCGATTCGTGAAGTCGTGCCGAACATGACAACTGCAACAAAAGATTTTTCCATTTCTTATTGTATTGCTTAATAATCTTTACTTACAATCTGTTGTTTTCGTGAGTTAATCATTTTTGTTTGTTACGTTTATCGCACTTTTTGTCAAAAGTAAAGGTTAAAATCTTACCTAAAACACTCAACACGACGTAAACGAGCATCGTAGAAAAACCCACATCTTGCGAGAATGGATCCTTCCAATCCCTCCATTGCATCCTCGAATGTTGAAAGTCGGTATATTTCATCGTGATACGGAAAATCTAAACATGACAACATAACATGTTCAGTTGAAATTCAAACATAACCTTTACAAACGAAAAAGCTTGTTAGGTCGCTGAATGGAATGTTTATTTTGCGGTTAAATTCTGTAGAATAAAACTCTTGTCACAACACTTTGATTGTGCTGAGTTACCATATTCCAGAAATATAAATGCCTGTCGCAACTATATATTNCACGGTTTGAACTCGTTCTATTAGCATCTCTGTTGGTGACCTATTATTGCTTTGCTCGTTTCGTATTCGGTCGAGAACTGCTCGTGCAGACGAAACTGAAGCGCTTGTACGGCCGCGATTGTTTGTGATTTCGCGAGGAACGTTTCCAGTTGGGTGACCGTTCGCGAAGTCGCAAGTCGCCAGGTGGCGGTAGAGAGAGGCGTCTTCGCGATTTGTAAAGTCGTGCCGAACATGACAACTGAAACAAAAGATGTTTCCATTTTTTTCAGTTTTGTTTAAAAATCTTTATTTACAATCAGTTTTTTCGTATGTTAAACCTCTCTTGTTTGTTACGTTTATCGCATTTTTTGTCGAAAGTAAAAGTTTAATCTTACCTAAAACACTCAACACGACGTAAACGAGCATCGTAAAAAAACCCACATCTCGCGAGAATCGATCCTTCCAATCCCTCCATTGCATCCTCGAATGTTGACAGTCGGTATATTTCATCGTGATACGGAAAATCTAAACATGACAACAAAACATGTTCAGTTGAAATTCAAACATAACCTTTACAAACGAAAAAGCTTGTTAGGTCGCTAAATGGAATGCTCATTTTGCGGTTAAATTCTGTAGAATAAAACTCTTGACACGACACTTGGTTGTACCGAGTTAACAGAATCCAAAAATATAAAAGCCTGTCGCAACCTTATATTTGTTAAGACAGTTTCACCATTGCCTACGTGACATATTCCAGGTCCCATTCCAAACTACGTAATGTGTTACGTCATTTTAATCAATTAGCTGAAATGAAAGTGGAGGATTACGCAAAACGTAGGCGAATACAATTTGGGTCGCAAAAACTCGGTTAATACCGGAAAACGTATATAGTTTCGAGTTAGAAACCAATTTGTAATCCATATAGGAAATTTGATGCGAAATGTCGTAAAAAGCAGTAATCTTACAAGCGGGCTCTTAAATTAATTAATCTAAGTCAAAATCCTAAATTAGGAAGAAGTTATATTTTGTTAGCTTTAACTCGACTGGAGTAATTGAATAAAAAACTCTTCTCGTATTAGTCATATTTCCTTTTTACGTTTCTAGACTTAAATAATCGATCAAAGGGACCAACCAAACTTGACCCCCGCAAAAAATAAATAATTTAGGTTTTCACGCCCAATGTAAACTTTACTTTGATTCGAACTTGGATCCGATTCCGTGTGAGATAGTGAAGCGATGCTGTACAGATTCGACAGGTTGAAGGAGCTTAGATCTGATAGATTATCCGGTTCCGGTGATGGCCCGGTGCCAACTAGGGGAAGGAACGTCTCAGAACCCGCGCGACTAAGTGAGGCCAGACTCATCTTTGCTGACTCGCACTTCTAAGTGTACCCGTTTTTTTTTGTTAATATTCAAAAACATGTAAAATTCCATACCTAGTTCTGCAGCGAAAAAGGGAAGTTTTTTTGGCCTGTTTGTTAAATACTATTTTATTCAATACAGAATACAAGCAATATAAACACATCTTTTGTTTGAAATTTGATTTCAACTTACCTCAGCCTGCCAATGAATTTACTGCGGGAAATTACAACGGCTGAAATGCGCGGGAAAACCTTTTCGTGGTAAAAAAAAAAATTTTTAATTTTGTGTCTGACGAAAGAAACTTGCACTGGACTGATTGAAAGGTTACCAACAAGTACCATCTTGTTTAATACAAACCCAATTTTCTGAAAACACTGCTACAAAAACAAAAACTACTTCTCTGCTCCCTCAAATAGTACTCGTTTTCGACACTATATGTTTCGCAAAAAGTTGCACTTTTGCCGCTGTCAAAACAGAAAGGTAAGAAAATCCCATATTCTCATATAGTGACGTTTACTGACCTAGAAGCTTTAAATGCGTTGCTATATGGGAACTATTAAGTCTACAAAAGCATCTAATCCAGTTCCTACTTGGTTTTAATACCGCTTTCTCGTCGTTAGGTTTTTCCCTTTGCCTATATTTCCCTAATTAAGTCATTCCAATTTTTATTTTAATCCCCAGCAAGACAACCTGCTACTTCTTTCGGTATTAAACCACATGTTTAATATTACGTTAAGCTTTACGGCCTTACGTCTCTTAATTCATTTCTAATTTACGGATTGATTTTAAACCGCTTACCCTAAATGCTTCCGTCGTTATTATTATACGAGCAGGCGCATGAGCAAACTTTACCAGAACTTTCGCAACGCGAGTCGAAGCTTCAAAACTGCCATTTCACGGTATGTCGCAACGTCATTGGTTCCCGCCTAATTTTAAAAAATGCGCGTTTTAACAGTTCAAAGTTTAAAGCTGTTGTTGCGTACTCGGACCTACTCGACATCACCACTTTCCTTACATACTTATAACCCTGCGAGTCTGTGGTTTTGTCGATCACATTTCCTACCTTAGCCAATAACAAACATTTCACCAACAGGTTTTATAGCAGTTGTAACCAGTAGTTGTTGCGAGTGATCGACTTAAGCAATGGAGAGGTTTTTTAGGTTCTGGGTAATTTACCATCACAACATTACACCACCAGCGTTTTCGACAAGCAAATCATGTGTGTATGAAACATAAAATTACTTCCCAATAGTGAATACCCGTGAATCATGGTATGACGTGATGCAGTAAAAATGTTGTGTGGGAAATGAATCATGCAGTTTCCGGGTCATAGCAGTCGCAGTCGCAACTAAGCAAACACATATGTGAGTGTAACTGTACACAACACCTTGAACAAATTTGTCTTTATTTAGCTTTGCAATTGTAACCAAAGTTAACTTTCGTTTTGGCCGTAAGAGCACCTTGGCAAAAAAATCACCGAAGGGTATGGACAAATAAGGTCTGGCACGTCTCAGAAAATCCGTATCGGTAAATATAGGTGGTTCGGGAACCGAAAACTGATAGGGGGGGAGAGTTTTCCAGTTCAAACCAAATCAAACCGGGTAACACGGAACCATTCTGATATTGGCTGTTGGTCTTATCTGCTAAACAAGTATGCAGATCTTTCTACTTCAGAAATAAGGTTCGGATTTGTGTTACTATGCCTTAGCTAAAGGTTTATTGCTATTTCCTCACACTGTGTTTACCTTTACAAAAGTAAAGTATAGTCCTCTATTTCTTACTTTCTTTTACCGAAGCAGAATTACTGTTTCACTGTAATTACTGTTATCTGCACAGAGATTTTCTATTTCTAATGACTTACAACAATAAACAAGCAAAATTATTAAATTCAAACACACAAACCGCACTAAATAACCGCTATTAATCAAAATGGCGACTTGCTTTATTTAAGTTGCCTGCGATACCATGCAATACTAACAAAAGCCAGACCATTGCGACAGCGCGATTTCAACAGAGAGATACGAAAAACCTGGGGAAGTACCTAGGTAGAATCCCCCACTGGTGCTGAAATTGCGACGCGCAGCAAACAAGCGTCTATTTGATGGCGTATAGCCACGTATATGCGCTTACCAAGTTACGTAGTCATTTAGAGTCATTTAGAATTTCACATCGCTTAAGAGGATCTATTTTTGCGCGCTGGGTGTCCGTTGCTTTATTTTTAGCAAAACTTGCTGCGTCACACAATAATGTTTTTTATTGCTAAGTGAGGTCATTTGGTTTTTTGGCAAGCAGTTATATGTTAATATATAGTCGACACGCCTAAGATTGATAGTATCAAACAAATAATTTATCAGTAAATTGGTTCTAGCATGATTTTTGTTATCCTGTGGAAACGTATCATTTAAATACATGCGGTTGTGCAGGATCGATTTACACTTGAACATTTAGGTTTCTTTTTCTCAAATGAATTCTACGTTGGTCTGTTGGCTTAGTATCCAAGAAACAAGCTACTAAAATGTCAAAGCTTTTGTAAAAATAGAAGTTTAGCAAATAAAAACCACAAATCTTAATTTTTTAAACATTCGGCCAAACCAGCGGGATTTAAACTATTGTTCCTGAATTTAATACCAACGTTGCAACTGATTTCCTCGTTTATCTCTTTAAAGTTTCACTTGAAGAGGCTTGACTAATAAAAACAACTTTTAAGGGAAATCAATGGAACAGACATTTAAAAGCAAAATATCTTGACCAAAAACGTTTGCTCTTTTTAAACTGGAAAAATTGGCAATATTTTGTGTTAATGTAAATGTACATTTCCATGCAACTTTCGCAGCATATCACACAAATTACACAACTTTGACTATATGTTTGAATTTTTTCAAACCCGGACCCATATTTTTTGTATTGCCTCCAACAAAACCACGATTGAATTTTAGACACATTTGTGTTACTTTGTCCCAACTGGTGACATTTCGGCATGGGTTGAGCAGCTATTATTGCTGTCAGAATTGAAAAATGTGGTAAATGTTGAAAATCATAACAAACCGAACTTTAGAAGGTGCTGAAAAGTTACAGAAAAGCTGGGAAATTACCACATTGTTTGCCCCGTCTGGTGGCAAAACCATTTCGGTGTTTTACGACCTACAATGGGAACCCAGTTCCTTTTCGTTCGTTAGTTTATCAGGGGAATACTCACAAAACTGACAAACTGTTACAATCCTTTTATCGAATAAAAGTTTTACCTTTCTGTTGATTTAAAAATTTTGTAGGAAACAATTAACTAACTTTATTAATGTATGCTTAAAATTTATTGCATTGCGTGTAACTTGTGCTGGATTAATAATGAGAAAATGAATACAACCGCCCAACATTTTTAAGTCGATTGCCTGACAATATTAATCCTTGTTCATTAGGTCAAATTAACTAAGCCCCGATGGTAACATTATGCTATTCGGTCGCTGGAGCAACAGTCGTGTATGGCGAAAACGAACTTGCTGTCATATTTTTAGTTTGCTAGTACCAAATTCGTGCAAGCTAAAGAAGTGTAGAAGGTATGCTGCTAAACTTGTGAATCTTTTGACAACATACAAAAAAAAACAAATGATAATTATAACACATTTAAACGATTTTTTAGATGCTAAAATTGAATAGTCGGAAAACGCTTAAAAATGACCGTTTGAATGTAATGGCGAACCCTTATTTCGCAACTTTGCGTCGTTAAAGCCGAAATTTGGATTACAGTCGATCTGACCTTATATCGGTTCAAAAAGATTAGGTTTTTATTACGAAAAGCCCAACTTGAATGGGCCTAATTATTAAACCCACTTCAAAGGTCAGTTAAAAGAGATCCGTAGCACATCCCTTGAAGCAAAACCCTGTGTTTGAGCAGCCTGTCATTAAGACTTGTTTGACACAAATAATCTGCAGTTTTTAGTTTGTTGTGACGGTATTACAAATGTTCAGCTGTCGCAACATACAACACAAAACAAGTCCTACGTTTTCGCCACTTTTAACGGTATGGTGGAAAATCTAAATTTAAGATAACTATTTTGTTTTTGTTCCAACAAAATATAGCTACATTTTGATGTATTTTATTTATATTGTGTGTTTTTGGTTAAATTTTTGCCCCATTTGCTTGTTCTTAACTAAACATTATCATTTTGTTATTTGTTGACAAAGTTTGGTGATTTTAGTCCTTTTAAAAAAGTGAAGTCACAGTAAATCGAATTCTCAGCAGCAAGTACTGGAAAGGTACAGAAATGTTGGGAAATCACCTCAATGCCCATCCCCGTCTGGTGCCACGTTTTTTTTAACCATGTCACAATAAGAATGCCTTTATCGCTATTATCAGGGACTGGCGCACAATTTAGAAAACAACCTGTAGAAACACTACAATCAAACAAAAAATTTTAGCTGTACATTTAATACAGTTTGACTTGTGAGAAAATACCAGACTACCAAACCCAGACATTCTTTTCTGGTAGTAAAAATTGGAAAACAGGCACATTCGCTTTTTATTCTATGGGGCAAAACTTGTTGAACATAATTTGATGACAAAAAATAGCGAAAACGTGACTTATACTTGTTTACTTCTCTGTGAAGTCTTTAGCGTAAAGACCATGTTTAATTTAGTGTTTTTGCAGCTGTACAAGAGCGTACTCACTGTTGCAAAGCGAGGTTTTTGTCTCGATAACCAAAGCTCTGTCTCCCTTTCCTTAAGCCTCCGGAACTGAACTGAGCGGCTGGCACGTTTTCGTTTCTTACTTGTTTCGTTGTTTTAATTCCGTCACGTTCTCCAGCTGCAATTCATGTAGACCTGTTGATCTTATAACGTGTCCAATTAGGAGTCAGAAAAAGAAAGGATTTTTCTACCGCGAATTTATTCATATTTATCGAAAACACTTGTTAATAAAATCAACCAGGGGAAAAGCACAACCTCGTCCAAAATTTTTGTACCGAGCACAACAACACTAATGTACATAAAACCAAAAGTGTTGTGTTATTTCCAAAAAGGCACGGTATAATCGATTACACTATCTACAGTATGTTGTCAAAAAATATCAAATGTATAGAAATACGAGGATGCAATGTATATGAAATTCAAGCATAAAGAAAGATACGTGAAGATACGGTACAAGCGGAAGTGATGTACATAACAATTTGACTTCGGAACAAAACGTGAAGGATACGATAAAAGCGGGGCAGTACCAAGTGACTTGGCCCCATCTGGTGCCACACGATACGCTTACATCAACGTTTGCAATAGTTTTACCGTTTCCAAACTTGCATGTCAAGGCAGCCGCACGAACACAACAAACAAGCAACACAATTTTCTATAGTGTGTAACGAAACGGAAAATGTGCACTTAAAGCTCCAAGCATTGTTTTGTTTGCACTCATTTATTTTACAACATGCTTTTATCCAACAAAAAGTAAGGTGTTGTGGGTGCCTGCCATCTTCTATTGGATTCCAGGGCTGATCCTTAAGTGACAAACGAATTTGTTTTGGATTTAAACTAATAAAACTCCTTTCCTGACCTTACTGTTAAAACGCTGGTGGTTGTCTTCTCCTTATCGAACCGAAATCTCCAAAGTCTGGTCCCGTGGATAAAGACAAACTTTGAATGTCACCCAAAGCTTGTCGGACTGGTGTTTGTAATGGATCATGTTGTGTTTCCAGGCTGATGCAAACTCTTAGCTTTTCGCAGACGATAATAACAAAATCCAAGGTCCAACAACACCTAAAAATGTATGTAATTTTCAGCAAACTCCTAGCATTGTTTTAAAAAAATGGGGCAGTGATTTTTGTGGCGGTTCTTATCAAGACTCATTGACTTATTGTAAACCCGATGTCTTAGCGCAAATGGTTAAAAGCGAGACAAAAACATGATATGCATTTGCACCTGTTCCCGAGGTAAATTTCCTTACCTTGTTCGGAGAGTCATAAACGCTCGAAAAACGAATTCAACAAAATTCACTGCAGCTTCTCTCGACATTTGATTTATTGCTCTGTTCCTTTCGACTATCTGCCTTTCGCCTGTTAAACAAATAGCGGCCGAACCTTACAAATAACATAACAAATAAAACTGACGG
This sequence comes from Phallusia fumigata, assembly GCA_008931825.1. NCBI lineage: Eukaryota > Metazoa > Chordata > Ascidiacea > Phlebobranchia > Ascidiidae > Phallusia > Phallusia fumigata. Next base: position 11,602 of record QXVZ01007747.1, read on the forward strand.
AATGATCACATTTAAACAAAAATGTAAAAAGCAGGAAAAATACACAGTTGCTATTATTTTGCGCTTAATGCCTAGACGACGTTATTACCATAATATTTGTTTTTCGGATATCTTACGTAAAGGTCAAATAAAGCACCTGACAAGGTTCCCCCAGTGTTGTAACCATTTACGAATTCCACGTCCCTCGTTTGTGGCAGGATTCCATTTCTGCAAAACTTTGCATCTTTACACACAACACAAAGTTATTGAATTTATCTTAAAAAACTACCAACGTATGTTTTGTTTTAGCGTTGCGTTTATTTCACCACAAGTTTATCTTTCACATAGTAAGTTGACGTTTGGATATACTTGAGTAAAATTGAGAACTAAACTGTAAACGAGAAACGAATGTGTTTGAAAACCAGCCCAAGCTGTTTATCAAAGAAGCTTGGTAGGCATTTTCAATCCGTTTTTCGTTCGTGAGCTTACCTAGGCATCGTCGTTGTTTCTCCTCCTCTTTCTGAACTAGCACCAGATGAAGTACGAATGTCATGTGAAGCCTGTAGGGTTTGTGTTTGCAGAGGATTGTTTTGGTTGGGTTTGATCAACGCATTGAAACGGTTGCAAATGTAAGCGATGAATCCCAAGATGTACCAGATGCTAAAATGCACGAACTTTTATCAGTAGCGTTTGCATGAATAAATATAAACTAAAAAATGTTTTTTGGATCGACATATTGTCGTTGTCACGGCACATTACAAACATATTAGCCTGGTAGCAAAACGAAAAAGTCATGAGAGTTTTTCTATGCATTTGTGCTATTTGCAATTAAAGTTAAATTTCATTACCAGCATGCAAAAACGTTGAAAGCTTGCAAAACATATTCAACAAATTTTGTCGCAGCTTCCTCTGTCGGTGAGTTTCCAGCTCTTTCGCCTGTGAAATAGACAGTAATGGAGCACTTGGGTTCGCAACAAATTATTTATACAAGTGTAATGCAAACTACATGACACAGACGCAAAAAAAAGATGCATGCACAATTGCGTTTTGTTTTNCTACACCTCGTGCCGACTCATTGCTTCTATTCATGCCTTGTGCAATTTGACGTGAAGAGTCCCTTGTAGAGCTGTTTTCATTTGCGTGTTCAATGCCATTTACTTGTGAAAAGTATTCATTTCTACAAAAAAACGTGTATCTTTTGCGCAAAATTTTGAATTAAAGAGTTTTGTTTATACCTAAACAACCACGATAATAAACAGCAAATAACAAATATAAGTAGAACTTTATTTATTCCTACAACTTCTCACTTACCCCAGATGTCGATAGTGATGATCTGTCCCATCACTGCGTTGTGAATTCTAAAACATAATAAAACCCATTTTCAAATAATGTTTATTTCTTAAACACAACAATAATTAGTAGGGGCAATTGCTGGTTAGTCATATTAACCATTATCAAAAATGTCCTACTTCGGTTCGACTACTTGTCGGCCGGTTTTCTCCTGGTCGACGAACTTCTGAACTATCTTGACCAAACGATGTTGTTCTTCTGGCATTAGTATTGTCTGTACGTGGCACTAATTCGGGTAAGAGCATATTGCTGTTGTAAACATTTTGCAATGGAATTTCAATATTTTGGGTTTGATTGCCGTTTGCGAAATTGCACGTTGTCGCATGAAGCCAATTCCTTTGGTCTGTTGCGACATTGTGTCTAATGTGACAGCTGTAAAGAGCAAGGGTGATATAGTCAGTGGACGGTGGGGTGAATATCAAACAGAACAAATGTTAAGTGAGACATGGTGCAACAACATACAATTTCTCTCAAAATAAAAAAAATTACTTTTCTATCCACAAGCAATATTTGCCAAAATCACATTTTTTACCAAAAACATTCCATAATGCCCGTTTCTGGTTGGTAGAAATAGCCGTATCTTGCTGCTGTGGACCCATCCAATCCCTCCAACGCATTGGTGAAGGTTGAACACCGGTATTCTTCATCATAATTAGCTGGGAGTGTAAAAAGATTTCGATTGTTTTACTTGAGTATTTACTTTGGATATGTTTTTAGCATTAAGCCTCTGGCATATTGTTGCTGTTTTATGCTTAATAGGTCGTACGCACACACAGTGGCCATATAGTATTAGATAACATACCAAAATACCAAATTTAGCCATCTTCTTTCGACACAAATACAGGCGATATGAATCATTTAAACTATTCTTTTGAAAATTGCACTTACATATCCAACTCTCTGACTGTAAAACTAAATTGCAAAAAAAACATGTTTCCGAGAAATTAAACTTACTTAAAGAGTATGCTACATTTTTTTATTTACCAATCTGACCTTGTGATTCTCCTTCTCTTAGAAGAGCATTGATATTTCCTGCCAAATCAATGTCCATTTTTTTTAAAATGAAGTTAGGCTTTTCTATTGATCTATCATGTGTGAAAAAAAACTTGTATTAGATATCAATTATGCCAATAAATAATATGAGTTTTTAATTTACAAGTTCACTATTTCCCAAGATTAAAAAAAACAATGTAAAAAAACAACGTAGATGAGCTGGGTTAACTTGTACGCCTGACTGTGGCCCAAACAGTCGCAGTAGCATAACAATGCTCAACTCTTACTGAAACTGTCTTTGCAGGAAAGCAGGGCAGTGTAAACAGATCCTTTAAATTGAATTGTTTCCTCTGTT
>QXVZ01007759.1:0-15391 GCA_008931825.1 Phallusia fumigata
CATATTCTGAGTGTACGTGTCGCGTGAAGCGTGGATTGCGCCCTTTGCGGCACCACCGCGCAATGCTGCTTTGTGATACCACAAGTAACAATTGCCTTACATGTGACACACACAAATTGTCTTTGAGTCCGCGAGTCCTTAAAAATTTCCAGGACAACCGTTTGGCAAATAATTTCTGGTTTGGGGCAAGAACATAATATATTTATGGCTTTTAACAAAATAATAAACTGGTTTGACGAGGGCTCAGAAACTACAAGTTTACTGTTACTTTGAATTCCAATGCAAAAGCGGAGCCTCTCTAGCTCCACCTATTGGTGCAAATCAACTCATGTCTCAAAAAAAGATAAGCCAGTATCATTTTCTGCGCTTCGACCAAAATTCCTGATAATGATAACAGCATTTGTCGAAATGTAGGATATGTTCTACACACAAGTACTGGCTTGTATCTTCTTATTGGGACTACTTAAAGCTGTGAATTTTAAACCTGTTTTAATCGGTTTGCAATTTAAAATAACGGCAGTATATTGAAGGTTGCACAGCGCAGTAATTCCAAGTGTTATTTATTTTTTTACGATGTGTTTAAAAGGCATTACTTACTACGAATGCTTGGTCGTTTGACGCATATAATTGTCGCGCACAAAAATACGTATGTTTGTAATTTGTGACTTTCAGACTCGTAAACTGGTTATGTTTTGGTCATTAATTTCACACTAAATGATGTTTGTGTCATACTTTTCCAAATAATGCTGAATTAGATTGTGACGCATTTAACATCGAAACGATTTAAACCTTGCTTGATTAGCTTGTTGACCAGCCAAGGACTAAATATTTACAAACGCTCAACCTTCGTGCGTCTTTCAGCATAAATTTGATACATGGTACGTTTTTTTCACTCTTTTTTATTACCAACCCGGTCTCTGAACCCATTTGGTGCAAATCCGATTGTTCAACCTGGTAGTTTCGCATGGTTTGCTCATATCCGTGTCGGCGTTTTTTTATTTAACTCTGGTTGGCAATGATAGTTCAGTATGTGTGCAAATATCCCATAACCACTGTTATGCTGGTTCATGATTGTATCCACTAGTACCATTTCCCAGACGCACTTAAAATGCCCAAACTGAGATATTCAATTCGACTGTAGATCATTTTTTTATGCAATCTATTTGCCTTCTGTATGTTTTTGTTTGTTTCAAGGAGGCTGCAATACATTTTAGGCATTCTTCTGGCGCTGTTTTGTACGTTCTTATATTTTATTTGCGGTTCTGTTTCTGTGTCAGGATGTCGTAATAACAGAGACAAAATAAAAGAGTATTTCAAGATGCTTTGGGCGGAAAGTCCGTCACTCCCGATGGTAAAAAATGGAATAAAAAATTTCAACGCATTTTCCCATGTTTTCTGGTGTTGACATGCTGTGTGGCATGTTTCCTATTCAAATTTTGCACGTATTTACTACGTGGGTAGCGCCAAAAAGTATTTGTGGACCCCGAACTGCATTTCTATGTCTTTAATTTCGGTTTAAACTGGTTTGACGGTTTGTTGCGAGGCCAAAACTGATTACAATCTGTACTACACTAACATATTTTTGGGCCAAAATTGTGCAAAAGCTGAAATTTTGTTTCATTTTGAACCCCCGAAATCAAAAACTAAGCAAACCTATCGCGTTTTTTCGAAAATTGGCTCAAAGTTTCATGTCTTCAGTTCGGGGTTGCCACCGAAAGTCAAACCCCGCCTCTATTCGAAAGCCGTTGTGCTTAGTCGATCAAACAAAGGTCAAAACATCTACGATTTATTGTCACAAAACTAAACTAACACAACAAACTATCAACAAAACTATAACTCATCTACTACAACAAATTATAAAGGAATTTTTGCAATCTGAACACAAAAAAATTCTACGTTTACATCACATATGGACCAGATAATGTCTGGCAAATGCAACAGTTCATATGTGTTGTAAATATAAACCTGATAAAAAACAACAGTGGTTCTGGGAATGCATTTGCTGTCAGGATTTGAAAGATTAGTGGACGGCTAAATTATGCCAATGTAAAGGCAAAACATTGTTTTGTAGGTCATTACAATGACATCGTGCAGGAAAAAACACACTTGCTGTTTGGATTTCGTTACGCTTAGACCAATTCAATTAGTTTTACAACAGAGGCCCCGTGATAATAAAAAGGCGATCCAAATTTTAAGTGCCAAAAAGAAGGTTGATTTGACAAGCAACATCTTCACACAATGTTCAGCATGTCTTCATTCTGTTTTCAAACTTCAGGCGCCTAAAACGGAAAGAAACGTTTATGAAAACGTACTTTCATGTTTGGTTGAAACATAACCTTCAAGTAGTACTTTAAACTTTGCGCCCTAACGTTGGAAACTTGGAAAAAGTTAATAACTAAGATGCTAAAAACCTGCGGCGCACAAAGTAGCTCAAATCCATCGACATTATTGGGGCCGACTTCTGATTTTGCGAGCAAGTTTTGTGTAGATTACGTCATATTGATTGGCGGAAAGCTTTGACGTCATATTACAGATTTTTTTTATGTCACAAACAATGGGTTACCCTTTGTCTGAGACAGCGTTAAAACGTCGTTGAAATTGTTTGCAAACGTTTGCAGAAGTATTTAAAAATTGCTAAAATCGTTGAAAATTCTATAGTGGACCAGTCTTAAACCCGCTTTAACTGGTTAAACCAGATTTTGGGTATTGGGGGAACATTTTCAGCTCCCTTTGGATTTGTGCCCGGGAAAGTACAAATTGTATTTTTGTTTAATTTTTTGGAATTGGTTGATTTTTGCCGAGTGGTGTATGCAATCACACTAAAAATACTTACTCTTCTAGGAGCCCCAGGTATTTGCTTCTTTTCTCATGTGTGTCTGAAAACATGTTCATCATAAACTTGTAGCACTTCTTGCTGTCAATGTCGAGAGCAATTGCGATTCCTCTGCCCACTTCGTCCCTGGTCAGACCCTTGGTGGTGCCGTCAAATAGTGTTTTTCTTCTTGCTACTTCGAAACGTAGGAGAACAAATGCTTGGAAGTTTTTATTTAAACCAAGTTCTTTGTCTTGTTGCAAAAGTAGGCGAAAGATGCTTTCCTCACAGTGCCTAAAACATTTGCAAAAACCTGGAACCAATACTTTTTTTAGGGTGACCCATCTTGGGGCAAAACTCTCCCCTTCTGGGTCAAAGATGACGATTCCGTTTCCCTCGTTTCGGCAATTTATTTTGAACAAAACTTTGCCGTGCACTTGGAATAAAATTTGACTTCTGTTGATCCAATTATACGACTTAATGGCGTCCTGAAAAACCTGCAGCAAATCTGATCCTCTCCGCAGAGTCAAATCAACCTCGTGCTGTGAGGTAATAAGGTTCTTTTCATTTGAAATAGTTTTTTATCTTTTGATGTGTAAAACACAAACGAAAATAGCAAAGAGTAACAAATCAGTACTACAACCACACCAATGTTTAAAATACAGCAGTATATTTACCTTTTTTATCGTGTACGGCCTTTTTTTTTCAACCTCGTTCTCCCTTTGGACCATTTCCGAATAGTTCTCAGTAATTTTTCTAAAACAGACAACTAAATTTCTAAAGTAGCAAGTGTGTTCAAGTAAAAACTTATTTTTGACCATTTCGTTTGGGTATTTTTCCGTGCGAATATTATTTAAGCATATAAAAGACATTAAAATTTCGTCTTGCAATAAAACTTACAATATTTGATAGTCAAGTGCACTTGGTTTGCATGCTGATTGTAACCACGCTCTGTAGACATTTTCTTTATCTTCTGGCTTACAAACCTTCTCAAAAAACTCATTTAAATTCTCACGTTGCAAATTCAACATTTTCACAAACACGAAATGCCGAAACTCTTCGTTATGAAGCTTCTCGTATTCCAAGAGTTGGTTATCAAACTCATCATATTTTTTTGCAAACCCTTCTTTTAGCGAAGGGGTGCAACTTGCCGCATTCACCAAATGTTCAGAGGGTAAGTGAAATGAAACTACCGTATTGTTTTCCACATCTATCATCAGCCGAATAATGACATTTCCGTTTCTTTGAATGTTGCAACTTCTAAGCCCACACAAGTGTAAGTTGTACCAATGATACACCTACAAAAAGCGCAACAATAACACACCCTGTCTAGTATAACGTGGAAAAATTGCTATCATACTCGTTGTGGTGGTGAAGAAAAGATTTGTGGGTTTACAGAATCGGTGAAAACGATAAACCAGTCAGCACCACCGGCTGACGTTGTTCTTCCACCTAAGGTCATTTGACCAAATAAATCCACAACGGACATGCCAATGGACAATGGACACTGTGATAACAGTATATGCAAAAACGAACTTTTGTTGAACAAAAGCACTATACAAAATTCACTGTAAAGTAGAAAACTGGTTTACTGAGTATGAGGAAGTAAAACAAATCTTGGTACTTTACAATCCTATTTGCTGTATCTCGTTAGCTATTTCATTGTCAAGAATAACCTGCGCTATTTAACCTAACTGCTTATCACACGATTCTCTCAATACCAAATTGTATCCATCTATAAATTGATCAGCAGTATGTTTTGAAATGGCAGGATCACTGAGACAATTACAATGACAAATGTGCCACGGGTGGGAAACCTGATCAGTTCTTTTGTGTCATAGTTAGAGGGTTGATTTGAGAAACAACATTTAAACACAACACCTTCAACAGTCTCGCAGCGTTCTTTCGAACTCGGAACGCCTGATATAAAAGTGCTTATTCTTTGCAACTGTATATTAATGTGAGGGTAAAAACAAAACCGTGAAACGATATTTTTACTTTGCGCCCTGGCGTGATAAGTTTTGAAAAAGTTTGTTCAAATGAAATGCCGAAACTCTTCGTTTTCAATCTCCATGTTTTCTAAAAGTTGTTCATTAAACTCATCATATTTTATGGCAAAACCTTGCTTCAGCGATGGCTTGCAATCGGCCGCAGTTACTAATTGTTGTCCAGCTGGTAACTGAAATGAAACGACCGTTTCGTTTGGCACTTTCTCATCTGGCAAAGAAATAATCACATTTCCGTTTTTCGAATGTCACAGCTTCTATGCCCACACAAGTTGAAGTCGACCCAGCGAGACACCTGAAACAAACGATAACGTGCAACATCAGCACAATATGGGTTAATAACTGTAAACCTACTGGTGTTGAAGGTCGATAGGGGCTTTGTGGTTCCCCAGTGCCTATAAAAACAACATCGACTTCGCTTTTTTGTTCACCTCAGGTCAGTTTATCCAACGAAGCATTAATGCCACTTATGATACTGGTACACTGTTATCGCGATAGATATAATATCTAGAACATACTCATTAACAAATTGAGGCACTATAAAGGCTCCATTGAAAGTAGACCAATAGGTTTGAACTGACCAGGTCTTTTGTGTTGCAACTATATTTAGCGCTACACGCCGTGTTGTTCACTTTCAAGCCCTCAACCCCGTGGTATTGTTTTAGTCCCTGTTTACACAGCGCTTTTTATCGGAATTAAAATGACGTCACACGATTCGCGTCTGTTCAACGATCCGCTCGTGTAAGGTGTAAACAGGGCCACAAGTTTTTGTACGGATTTCGACTGGTGGCAACATGCTAAACTCAGCCAAAAAACACTAAAATGTATCATACGCAAAAGTAAGACACCTGCTGATAAAATTCTCTTTAAAAATGAGCAATGTCAGTTGCTTTCGAACCTATACACTCACTTACATTGTATCCCCACAAAAAAGCAGTATCGGTACAAACTTTTGTCAGAACAAAAGCCTACTGGATTTAAGCTTTCTTGCACTGCTTTGACCTGACTAAACATTTCGTTACCTTTGCTTAAGCTACTGTGAGTCGACAGCTTCGTCGCTCGTGATGCTGTTCAAAAGTCAGCAGTTTTTTATCCTCGCTATGAGACGCTTTAAACTTGTGGAAACAGTTCCTGTTTGAGCTTTACACTCGTTCTGTATGGAAGGTCGTCTTTACAGTGCGTGTTCATGGTTGAACGATAGTATATCCCAACGGTGGGCAAACCGCGGCTCTCGAGGCGCATCCGACATGTTGTTTGTGGCCCTTCTGCTTGAATAGTAATATCCCAAACTGATAGAGAGTTGTTGCCTAAAATTTAAAGTTTGTTTCATGTATCAATGTTATACCAACTATGTTGTATAATTGCAGTGTGAGAATCAAACAAAAAACCTAATGTGTTTGTATTGTTTTTATAACTGTTGTTAATTGTATCTGTACAAACTGATTTTGCTGCTCACTGGTGTTTGTGGTTTCCCGCAGGTGACTTTACCATTGAACAAGTTTGCCCACCTCTGTACCGCATCGCAGAGAGTCACGCGTTGCAACATTAAAAAAAACTTGCTGGAAATATCATTTAATATTTGAAAGGCGTTTTCACCATTTTTAAACAGCTTACTATGATCACATATTAATGCTGCTTAACTCATTTTAACAAAGTACTAAGTGATAAAACTCACAGTTATAGAATTTTTCCCACTTACTTTTGATTTAGTCTTTGACACATGTACGATTCAAATAAACGCAAGGAGCTGTTCTTGGTATAGGTGTAGCTGTTGCTCAAAAGTTTTATGTCTTTGATTCCAGTTTGGGGATTGCCTCTTAAGTTCCAAACCCACATCTTTTAAAAGCCTGCTGCGATTAGGTAAATTTTGCAACAAAAGTCAAACATCTACGATTTATTGTCACAAAACTAGGATAACACAACAAGTTATCAACAGCAACTTATCAATATGCATCAAGTTATATGTGCATTTGCGCAAACCACACACGGAAATTCCTACGTTTGTGTCAAAAAGCCAGGACTAGGTCTTGTCTGCCAGTTACATTTCATATGCGTTATTAAATACATAATCTGGCAAAAATAGCATTGGTTCCGACGATCATTTGCTGCCAAAAACACGATTTGATAAGATTGGTGGACGGCAAAACTACGTCAATAAAAAAGGCGAAAAAATAGGACGACGTCATTACATTGAATTTCGTCCATATTTTATCGTGTAAGAAAAAAACACACTTGTTTTTTGGATTTCGTTGCGCCCAAAACAAGTCAATTAGTTTTACAATAGAGCCCCGTGATAATAAAAAGGCATTCTAACTTCAAAATGCGAAAAAAGGAGGGTTGATTTGGAAAACATCATTTAAGCACACGTTCAGCAGTCTCACAGTGTTTTTCCAATTCGGAGCGCCTGAAATAAAAGTAACCGCTTTATGAAACCGAACATTAATGTCAGGCTAGAACAAAACCGTTAAGTAACGATTTTAACTTTACGGCCCATCGTGATCAGCTTGAAAAACGTTTGTAGCTGATAAGGGTAAAACCTGCAGCACTCAATGGTTTTTTTGAAGTAACTTTTGCTGCTTTTTGTAATTGGTTAATTTTTGACCAGTGGTATGCAATCATAATGAAGATACTTACTTCACCAGGACCTCGAGATACTTTCTTCTTTTCTCGTGTTCGTGCAAGAACATGTTCATCATACAGTTGTAGCACTTCTCGTCATTAATGGCGACAGCAATCATAATTCCTCTACCCACCTCGCTTCGTGTCAGAGCCATGCTGGTGACGTCCCGTTTATCATTTCTCCTTGCGATTTCGAAAAGCAGACGGATAAATGCTTGGAAATTTTTATTCAAGGCAATGTTTTTGTCCTGCTTCAAAAGTTTGGAAAAGGTTGTGCTCTGGTAGTGAGTAAAATACCCGCGGAAATCTGGAACCAAAACTTTTTCTAGGGTTTTCCAGTCTGGGGCAATACACTCTTTTTCTGGGTCAAAGGTTATGGATCCGCCCCCCTGGGATTTTGAATTTATTTTAAATAAACATGTTTTGTTGACCATGAAGTGATGTTGTGTTCTGTCTCTCCATTCCGTGCCCTTGGTGCGTTCCTTGAGAAGGGCTAGAAATTGCTGTCCTTTCTTAGAACTGATGTCCAATAAATGCTGTATTACAAGTAATAAAAGTTATTCGTTTGCATCGGTTTAATCAAAATGGCAGATGCGAATAGTTTTATAAAAAAATAGCTTTGTAAACCAAAACAGACCGCCTTAATTTTTAAATTCTATTTACCTTTGTTATGGTATACGACCATTTTGATTCAACGCCTTTTTCCTTTTGGACCATTTTCAAATAGCAGTCAAGAATGTTCCTAAAACATTTTTTTTGTGTTTACTTGCGATGTAGAAACACAACATGTATTATAACTGTCAGAGTCAAAATTTAAAATACAAGTAAATGAAAGTACCAATTTTCAATAATTTTTGGTAAAAATCTACTCGTTCAAGTTTTTTTTTGAGGTATTTAGCACACAGCAGTTGAATTTGCACACTTATCTAAATTTGCACTATCGACTCTATCTTGCAATATTACTCACGTTGCTTCTTCGTCAACCGCAACATTTTCACTGGCAAATTGCATCCATGCCCTGTACACACTTTTCCTGTCCTTCGGCAGGCAAACTCTCTCAAAAAACTCATTCAAACTCTCACATTGCGAATTCAACATTTTCACTATTACGAAATGCTGAAACTCTTCGTTTTCAAGCTCCATGTTTCCTACAGGCTGTTCATTAAACTCATCATATTTTTTGGCAAATCCTTGCCTTAGCGACGGGCCACAATCAGCCGCAGTCACCAAATGTTGTCCAGCTGGTAACTGAAATGAAGCGACCGTCTCGTTTAGCTCTTTCACATGTAACAGGCGAATGATCACTTTTCCGTTTTTTCGAAGGTCGTAACTTGTATGCCAACGCAAATTCAAGTCGCGCCAACGAGACACCTAAAAACAAACGTTAATTTGCAACAGCAACATTTAGCACAACATGCAACAAATGCTAACGTACGGGTTTCGGTGGTTGTGGTTTTACAGTATCGGTGAAAACAATATAGAACCCATCACCACCGACTGCCGTTGTTCCTTTATCTAAGCCCATTTGCCAAAGACAATTTGTAATCTTAGTAGTCCTGCCACTGGGCATTGTATTCACAGTATTTTCTCAAACAAAAGCACTATACAGACTCCACTGAAAACTAAAGAAACAGGTTTACTAGGTGTGAGGTAGTAAAACAAATCTTTGTACTTTACAATCCTGTTCTGCTGTATCTCGTTAGCTATTTCTTCATGGAGAAACACCTGCGCTACATAACCTAACTTCGTATCACACGACTCCCAAATTGTATCCATCTATATCTTGATCAGCGGTATGTTTTCAAATGGCAAGATGACTGAGACAATTCCAATGACAAATGTGCGACGGGTGGGAAACCTGATCAGCTCTTTTGTGTTGAAGTTATGTTCAGCGTCATACGTTGTGTTGTTTGACATTCTTTTTTCCAATCGTGACCTCTACCTCGTGGTTCTGTTAAAGTCCCTGTGTTGACTCGTGAATCACAATTTGTGACGCTGATACACTATATTATAGTGACCTTCCTGAGTAAAATTTGTTTTAGTTATTACCCAGACTGTTAAAAATAGATAAAAATACACACATACAAATCAGTGTAAAATACAGGTTCTATTTTCACGCTAGACAGACTGCGTTTGGTTGCATACTATCGCCAAACGTGGGCAATCAATGTGGTTTGCGTCAAACTAAACGAAAACTGGTTCATTTACACACTACTTTACTATATGCCCTTTTCCAACAGGACAAGTTTATGTCCGTGATAATAGCCCACCTCCATTACTATAAAACGTCACATACTGTGTTCGTACCTACAGGAGGATAAAAGACAAGCCGAGGCTGGGATTTAAACCTTATACACCCATGATCAGGAGCCCTGATCCAAGTTATTCACTATTATTTATGTTTCATTTCGAATAACTGGAATCTAAGCATGAGTTTACTTACAAGAAATTTAAGCTAAGTGCCCCATAAAAAGATAAAAATAATTACAGGTTTTTCAAAACTGAGCTAGTTTTTTCATGATTTTTGTTTCTATCGTTGGTGGTCACGTGATTCTACGCGAGGCGAGACGAGAAGCTTCTTCTTTGCCTGACTGTGGTAGCGTCAACATCTAGGAAGCTCTGCGAAGCATACTTGCCAAAAGGTAAGTTGAACAAAATTGCTTTTATAGCAAGATTAAAGTACATTAAACCGAGGTTTAAACACTTAGGACCAAGAAAAAGTTGTCTAGCAGAGTTTACTAAATGTTATTACTTTATGTGCAAAAAGGCCTAGGTGGGATTTAAAAAATTTAGATTTTGCCTAGATGTATTGTTTGTAAAAGGAAATGAACGCAACACTTTAGTATAGGTAATAAGGTAACTGTATAGGTGTTTTTTATTTGAGAAAGGCTTAATTTGTTTTGCAAACTATGTGAAAATGTAAATTTATAAGTTGTTGTTTAAAAGTTAGTTTGCTACTTGCGCAAAAGCGTTTTGTAAAATAGAACCTGTTCAGTGAAGAAGAGTTTTGATTGTTATGACATGAAGCACGGGTAAACAAATTATAAAAGTTTAATACAAAACATATATTAAATTAACTGAATTGTATTTCGTAAATTATTTTACTTGGCGAGCGCGGGTTGTATTGTTTAAGCCTACACTAACAAAACCAAATATTTACAATGGCCATGTTCTACTGCCGTGCTTTACTTGTGACGTAACAGAGCCACGTTGTGCCAGCCATTCAAAATGGACGCACGTTTTAGGCAATCGGCGCTTTTTGCCGATAAGCTCATTAGAGGCGTTCTAAGCCATCCAGCGTTTTCGAACTGTTGTCGCGTTGTAGTGAAGGAAACTAGAAGTACATTGCTAACCCAGAGTTGCTTAATTGTTTTAGATAAGCTGCCATTAAGAGGAGCTGCTGAATCAAGGCTACCTAATGTCCAACATTCTTTGATTCTAATCGTCTAAAAGCAATGAACCACCCACACCGTATATCTGGAACAATTTCAGTAAGTTGTTGTTTACTAACTTTTTTCCTGTGGTATTTTGCAACTCCTAGTAAACCAAATATTCGGTTGTTTTTATCTGCCCTGTAGATTTAACGAAAAGTACATGCAATGTAACAATAAGAACGTGGTTACAGGCAAACTATACCAATTTATTAGTTTATTCACAACTTTAATTTTTTCAACTGCCAATTGCATGATGGTAATGGTTCTTGTGAAAAAACATGTAATTCATCCTTTGGTCAGCTCTAAGTCTAATGTGAACTAACTTTAGAACCAACAAAGAAAAGACTAAACGCTGAGCCAGCCGAGCCAAGTTCACAAATGTGAAGACAGCGACTTGCAACACCAACTTGATGTAGGTGAGCACCCGTTTTGCAAGCGAAACATTGGTGTGTTGATATTGTCCAGATGTCAGTTTTTTAACGCGCATGTTTAACGCATCAACATTTGTTGTAAGCAGTGTGTATTTTTGATTGGTTTAAAGTGTAACCTAGCATTCGAAAACGTTACTGCGTGTCCTCGACTTTTTGTTTTAGTCTTAAGGGCCTAATTATCAAAAGCTTTGTCTATTATTTACAATGACCAAACTGTGAAATGTGGGGAAGTGCAATACTTGGTAACTAGTTTATTTATTGCTCCTCGTAAACTCATTAGTGTTAAAAACTTCATTATTGTACGTGTCGATGTTGTTTAGGCGCGCATCACGATAAATGCAAATCGTGTGTCTTTCGTTTGTTTAAAGCGAAAACGTTACAGCTTGTGGTTAATTCTCTTGTTGCAATCTTTTGGGCCTAATTTTTTTAAACGCTTTGTCGTTTTTAACTAATATCACACACAAGCACATTTGCAAGTTTATTTGTTGGTTCTTGTATAATCATTGCCCATTTTACCAGTTGTATTTATTTGCTGGTTTGTTCGTTTTTATATTAAGGTTGGGAAGTTTTTATAATGTCGGAAAACACAACAAATGTGGTAAAACGTGCTTGAAGTGCAACGCTAAAACATACCGGGTGTTAACTTTCTGCTAATAACGCTCGTAATGTCGCGCGCTATCTGCGAGATTTCTATTCCTTTTGTAAAAACGACGTCATAATGGCTTGGTATGCGCCACTTTGTCACGTGACAAGCCAATATTCAAAACTATTCGCTGAATTAGCGCTGATTGCCTGCATTCTTCGGGTTTCATTTGATGACTGCTTGCCTGGGGTGTCAATCAAGGTGACCACGTGCATCACTTGTGTCTCCACGTGTTGTGACANTTACAAAGTCACTTTAAGCACACTTTACAAAAGCAGATCGGGTTTTAGCAAAGTCCATTCATTAGTTAAAAACTTTTTTAAAAGCAGCGTAATGAAAACCTAAAATGTAAAACGTTTTCCAGATATAGAAAGGCGTTTACTATAGCCTTTGTGTTTATCAGCACAGAAGCACCAGAATTAAAATAGGAAGTTACTTGAAGATAGTCAAACCTTACGAGTCAGGCTAAAGCGTGAGAAGGAGGTGAGAAAAGGTGTTGCACAAACAGAATGTTTTTCAGAATATTGAGCAAGTTGCAACGTTGTTGAACTTTGGTGTTGTGTGAAATTGTCGATGGTTGAAATCAGTTTCTGGTTTCGACTGTCTGCAATTCCCTTCAGCTTTAACTTGCGCAACAGCCCCTCACCCCCAATACCAGGTTGTTCAACGTTGCAGCTGCATATTCGTATTGCTGGACAGTGCACGGTCTTGTAATGCGGACGGTATTTTGAAAAATTGACCACTCTGTGCAGCGTTGAGACAGTTTGTTTTGGTACGTAAGTTCGCCCATTAACAGTTGTATAGAAGATCAAAGATAGCGTAGTTTTAAAGCAGGCGTATTATTTTTAGTGGTATATGTCTGGTAGAGTCTCAAATGTTTATCCTATAGCCATGCAAGGCTTTATTTTAGAATTTAGAATTAGCACAGACATATGCATGAGAGGGTGGTATCAATGCGAATACCGTTACTAAACAGAATATTATTTTTAACGCTTAAACTTAGTTCAGCAAAAATGTAAAGTGTTATTTTGCGTAGCACCCCCCTCCATAGTTACACAAGCACCTGCAATACAGGGTAAAAGCAGTGCAGATACAGACACCAAAACCTGCATATTAACAATTTTTTAGTAAGTTTTACATACAGTTTTATTTGCCAAATTTCATATGTTGTGTAACGTTCTGGAATTTCTCCTTTTATCCCCCGACAAAGGCTGGTGATAGTTTTCAAAAAGCGACAGATGCTGTCGATAAAACTTGATTCCTAAAGTTGCATGTTTATTAATGACATTGTGAATAGTGCCCATTTAAAATGCCGGGAAGGCTGACGATAAAATAACTATGAAATGCATGTTTGTTTATTGTGTTGTGAAATTTTCTTTCTTACCACAAAGTGACATCTACAACTGTAATCATCTAAAATCTATACACGTCGTACTTTGCAACGTGTCTTCGCGTAACTCAGCGATTACTTAAGATAAAGCAACAAAGCCGCCCAATTTTCGATGTACACCCCATTTTAAAACGCAGTGGTTGCTGACGATAATATAACGGGGCTTCAAAATGCATGCTCGGATATTGTGTTACAAAAACGTTTCCGTTTTTTAACCCAGCTATCAACTTTTTCTCCCCAAAATGTGTATTTCTATGCTGTATTGTCAAAACTGATCCCTTTCATTATCCAGCGACGGCTGGCTATAGTTTTTAAAACGCAGCGACAGCTAAAGATAAAGTAAAATGCCCTAAAAATGAAAGTTTGTGCAAATTTGTCAAAATATCTTTTTTAAATCCAGCGACGGCTGGACGATTTGTGTTTGCAATGTTTGCTGTCGCATATGCCTTTTCAACGTTGTGCATTAATTCCTAAAGTAAGTATCCGTTTTGCAAGTTGCCAATCTTTGATTCCTGTATTTACGTGAATTTATCCTTCGACAGATGCAGAACGGCTGTGACGTGACATCACTCGTTGCTGAGGGAACGTGGTTTACGTTCATCTGGGTGGGCGGGCTCGTGCAAAACATCTTAACTTCGATCAGTAAGTTATTTTGTGATTTTGCAGCGCGTGCCGTTCGTCTAATCGCTCTGACGCCGATGTTAAGCCCAAAAAACGTTGATTGTCGGTCAACAATAATCCTCAACATGACGTTGTGCAACAATGCACGCATATTTTAACAGCAACAAACAATTTTAATTTTGACTTTGCAGCCTTTGGCGAAGCTGTGTCTAACGTATTTTTTAATAAGGAACTCATTTTTTTACGGATCCAAATCATTTACAGTTGGCACTGTGGATCTTTACATATTGGACTGTGCAATTGGAACTAACCGATAAAATTTAAACAAGTTTTCTATCCTCAGAGGGAGCTCTGTACTTGCTGGAAACTCAACAAGCCGAAATACACCAATCGAAATCCTGCATCGCACCAACCAGCCTCCTGCAATGCAGCAACTAAAAACAGGTTTGTGAAATTCCCACGCAAACTAACCACCAGAAGGTGTCACTAAAGAGCTTACTTTATATATTTCTCTCATGCTCCCCCATGGCTTTGATCACTATTACAATTTTCATGAATATCTGTAGACAATTTTGCTTCTGATAGAGCAATTTTTTATGTTTTTCAGGATGCTGTGACGACATATTAACGGACAAAAGCACACGGTATGACGTAGTGTGACGTCTTTTGTTTCTTGGGCGAAGCTGCTTGAGGCTGAAAGTAAGTTACACCCTCGAACTCTTACCACGTATTCTTATCGTTAGATATTGACTTGAAGTTTTGAAAACGCAAGTACATTGGCAATTTAAAGCAGTGTTTTCATGTTCTTGAATACATACAGTTTAATTAAAGCGCAACGCTATTTATGCATACATTAGTTTGTGTTTTCTTCAATACTGGTCTTAACAAAACCACAGTATACTCTTTCCGCCCTTGTTGTGTTGTAACATGTTCAGCATTAACTGTAATGTGTCATGTGCAGGCGATTGGGATTTCATTGGTGTTGAGGCTTAAGAAGATCTATCAAGAAACTGGAAACTTCTACAAGCTTCAAGGTGAGGCAAAAAGTTGCGTTATTTTACTCGTCCTCGTTTTTGCACAGCAGTAACGCTTTTACAGTAAAAAACAAACAACATGGGTTACTTTTCGTTGCCGCAATCAACCTCCCAACTTAATTTTGAGGTAAATATTGGGAGTTTAGGAGTAGCAATTACCAGGTAGTGGCATATTATTTTTCATATCTTGTAATGCGGTTACAACCATAATATACCAGAGTGAAGCTCTAATTGAAATTAGGCCACAGTTGAATAGTTTAATTTAATTTTACATGTGCTGAGCAAAAGTATAATTGTTACGAAAAACCTGGGTTTTAATTTATTTATTTTTTTGTTTCAGATTCTTCACATCCACGTCACTTTTCAACCCCTCATCATCAACTTCAAAAAAATACGGGCTG